>NIVC01002440.1:0-173483 GCA_002269645.1 Macrostomum lignano | reverse complement strand
TTGCCGCTGCCCAGCGCACACTTGGACAGCCCGGAGTGGCGCTGCTCGCCCTCTGGAACATGCACACGGAAGACCGGATGAGACTCAGACAAAATTTCGAGCTGAGCGGCATTACAGGAGATCAATCAAACCTATGATCTATCAGTCAATAAAAGTTCGAACATGGTCTGTATTTATGGATTGCTATTGTGGTCTGCTAAGGAAGAGTAGGAACTCTCTGAAACGAATGCCCTGGGCTATTGCGCGTTCGAATCTCAGTTCTGGACACAGAACTACACTGTAGAAGCTGAAATTTATGTTCAGTGACGAAAACCGTTGACTGTCATCGAGTTCTATATTCATGGTTGCGCATGAACTTGCGACCAAGTAACGCATAGAAATGCATTCACGGAGCACTGAGTTTAAAAAAACCAGCAAACGGACTTTGAGCAATCGACACCCGCCCCACTCACTGGTGGCATCCGAGTACAGCTGCTGCACCGTTCGGTAGGCGTCGATGAACGACTTCGGCGACACCGCAGCCTCCACACGGACTGCCTGCAGGAACTCCTCGGCTTGGATTCCCTCGAGGCAGTTCAACCGAATGCCGCTGGCCTGCAGCAGCGAGCAGATCCTTAGCAGGTACACTGAGGCGCGCAGACAGCAGGTTTTCCCGGCCCGTCTTGCTGGCGTCGCGAGGCTCACGGCCGGTCCGTGGGCGTGCCAGCCCTGTAGTGTTTCAAGGATACATTGCGTTTTGGAACCAAACCTATCATGCATTTCGACACTATAATCAATCTATTCTTAATAGTGGGGACATTGAGAAGCGTAAGTGTGAGAAGCGCGATGATGTTAAAGCATTCCAGGCCATGGATCGGAAGTTGTCCCGGTGTCCCGCAAAGCCCTGCTAAGAACCGCCTGCGCTTTAATCTGCCATACCATGCAACTCACCCGCTGATTCTCGCAAAACACTCTGATCAGCACCTGTGGATTTGCGGTGGAAGGAAAAGCTGTATAAAATTCAATCAATGGATCACACTGCACATTACTGCAATTTTGGTAGGTTCGTAGGTAAACCAACCAATTCTTCCAGCTTGCCGCCGTCTGAATCCTTGCTCCGGCTCTCGTCACTGAAGTCGGTGACGTCGCTGAAGTCCGGCACAAGCAGCCGCGGCAGGTCGCTGTGGCTGAACTGCTTGAGAAACCGGCGCTGCGCAAGCTCGGCCTCCTCTCGAAACAGGCCGGGCTGGCTTGGCAACGGCATAGCAACGGTGGTCTTTCGTTTCATCAGCGGCACGTTTGCCGATCTTTTTTCGGCCTCTTTGGCCAGCAGACTTTTGATTCCGGCAACCAGTCTTTTAAATTCCAAAGCCGGAACATCCTTGCGAAAGTCGAACTCCTCGTAGCCCAGGCTGAGCATGCCCAGCTCCTGGGTCTTGAAGGCCTGCGTCTGGCCCACCACGACAGTCACAATCGGCTTGCGCAGGTTCTTTGCCGCGAAGCGAAACTCCATCATGCAGTTGGCGCTGCGCTGGTACTCGTCGCTGACAAAAGCCAGGACTAGCGGGCACCGGCCGAGGCCCGAGCTGATGTCCTCGAATAGGCTGCGCTGCAAGTGAAACCGGACAGGGAGAGCTTCGTGTCTATCTGCTCCATTTTTACTGTTCTAACAAATTCCCACAACATGCCTTTTACAGACTGACACGATAACTACTAACAGCCCTATAATCTAAGGATTGATATCAGAGATACAATGAGCTTTAATGAATGTGTGAATGCTCTTCTTCACGTTACACGTCGAGATCTTGAGATGTTTACGAGCATTGGAGATAAAATACCATCACTTCAAAGCTTTACTGACACATTCATCGATTTATAGTGTAATTAATATCTGCGAAACCTACGGTTCCAGTGTCCTTGACGTCGAGCCAGCATCGAATCCCCTCTGCTTCCAATCTCTCCCTGAGCCGACGCGGGTCACTGTCCTCGCAGCCAAGAGCTCCGTTTCGGGTTCCCTTCGCCACGGCGTCGTGAGAATTTGCCCAGCAGTAGGAAACAAAGACGTCCTTGTCGCGAGAGTCATCGCCACTGGGTTTTTGATTGGATGTTTCAACCGCAGCCGAGACGTCCTTGATGACCTCTGCGAGCTGCCCTTCGTAGACGGACTTTTTGGCATCCGTCAGATCAATATACTTGTCTGTGCCGACGAGGAAGGCGAGCTCGGTGCAGTCCCGCCACGACTTGTCCGCCCCAACGCTGAGGTAGACGAGCTTCTTGCGCAGGTTGTTCTTGGCGCTGAACAGCGAGTTCAGGCAGGCCTTGTCTGAGCGAAGGACTTTGTGAGGAACACGAGCACAGCGCTACAGTCGCTCATGTGCAGCTGCTTGTCCTCCTGCTGCTCGGGGTACGGCGGGTAGCTGAAAAGTGAACAGCATCTGGGATAAGCAAGGTGAACAGAAGCGAGGTGCACCAGAGTATTCCGCAATGGCTTACCAGCTGAGCCCTTCTGCCTCCAGCTTCTTGGCCACAGCCTCAGGGCAAGTTTGTCCTCTGTCCTTGCCGTCTTTCTGAAAATCATCCGCAAGAAACAGCAGACACACATCTCTGCTCATCTCCAGTCGAGCTCTGCGAAGCCGCAGCAGACTCTGTTCAAGCTGATGGTCGAACTCCGTCAGACTTTCTGGGCGGATGCTTGCGAGCAGCTGGCTCAGGTTTAGGATGTGAAACTCGAACGGGCACTGCAGGAATGACACCTGACGGCTGCTGGCCTTG
Source organism: Macrostomum lignano (assembly GCA_002269645.1). NCBI lineage: Eukaryota > Metazoa > Platyhelminthes > Macrostomidae > Macrostomum > Macrostomum lignano. Next base: position 170,732 of record NIVC01002440.1, on the reverse strand, counting down.
CGAATCATGGCAACTCGGATGACGCTGCGCTCACTGTCACCCGATGAGGAATTCAGGCACTCGGGACAGGGCAGAATCTCTTCATAGTGGACGCCGTGGAACGTCTCCTTGATGAGACTGTCGAACACGTCGTTAATCATGAAGAGTACGTTCTCGGGCCTCGGTCCGAACACAGTCGCGATCAGGCGCTGTCTCTCGTCCATGGTGATGACGGCGATGTGGGCGTCCTTTCGGAGCAGCGAGCCGCGCTTCCAGATGGTGTTGCTGTCGGTGAACTCGAACAGCCGGACCTGAGCCCGGTTGAACAGCCCGGCTGGTAGGTAGTCGAACTGGTAGATGAACCTCGCCAGCGTGTTGCCCTCGCCGTCCGCCTCTTGCGGGAACGAGTACTGCGCGAAGGTGTTCGAATTAAATCGCTAATTCACAATGGATCTCGGTTTTCCTGCATGAACTATGGGCAATGGCTTCAGTCTAGTTGTTTGAGCAAAGCACCTGCACCAGCCGACGTAGCGGAAGCGCCGTGGCCAAGGGCGTACTGTGACACTGACAGACTGTTTTGTGACAGACTTGTAGGCCCAGAGTCTCAGCCCCAGACCGCAGTTGCCTGCCCCTTCTACCTGTTTCTTGAGCGCGTGTGCGCAAGAACTCACTAGTTTTTGTGTCTCTATCCATCTATCTATCTTGAACAAAACACAAGCTCGTCAGAATCAAAGGTACCTCCGGCACGTCCTCTGGAAGCAAGCAGGGCACGATGTTGCAGTCCTCCTTCATCGCGTACGTTAAGTCGAAGGCCTCTGTAAGCTTCAGCAGCCACTCGTGAAGTGCTGGATCGAACTTGCTCCAGATCGCTGGAATGTCGGATCTTTTCAGCTGGCCGTTCTGCAGTTTGATGGGTTGTTAAAGTTCGGCTCAGGTTCATGCCATGCTGATAATGTACAAGCTACTGTGACGGAGAAGCTCACCTGAATGGGCGAGTTCTTCACGCTGACAACGCACGCCATGACATCCACAATCCACTTCGGGTTGATGACCACTTTGTGTCTGAGGTAGTCCGTGTCGAAGTACTGCACCGAGCCGATGTCGTTCAGAAAGCTGACCGCTTGCCTCACGTGCTTGTCCTCGTAGAGGCCCTGCGACTGGGCCAGGTCGGCCACTTCCTGCCAGTCCAGAATTTTCACGTGGTCCCGGGTTCGTTTCTCGATCAGGCGGTCTTCAAAGTCCAGGAAGATCCGCGGCAGCCGCTCGCTCATGTACGGCTGCTGGAGGGCGACCTGAACCAGCTGCTTGCGGAGGTCGCCGATGCCCATGCCTGCGGTGGTGGGGAATGCGGTGTTCTGCTTAGGAGGGGAAGCCACCTGGGCAGAAAGACTTGCTGTAACTGCTTACCGCTGTGCGATGAAATGATGTGAAATCCGCAGATCTGAGGATATCGCGATTTGAACGTCTCCATGGGAATCTTGTCCGGTTTCTCCACCTGAAACAGTATATTTGTAACCTCCATTGTAGGCACAGTAAGGTGTTAGGTGACTTAAAGCACTTCTCACCTGATCAGCATGGGTGCCCACCACCAGAATCGGAGCGTTCGGTGCGTGGCTGGCGATGGAGCTGAGCCAGAAGTTTAGGCCGGCGTGCTCGTAGCCAGTCCTCACTGTGTACAGCAGCAGGTAGACAGCCCTGTGTGTGAGGAAGAACTGGTGGGTGTTGTAGTACACCCGCTGTCCAGCAAAGTCCCACGTGCTGAAGTGCAGCGGCGGACTGCCGTCGCCGATGTCGATTTGCCAGTCGCCAATGTCGATGCCGTCGGTGATCTCCTCGGCACCGATGACGCTGGTGGTCCCGGTGGTACTGCGCAGGGCGCGCAGCAAGCTGGTCTTCCCAACTCCGCCTGGAAGCGGTAAGAAGCTGATTAACTATGCACACTGTTCTGACCGGGTACCACATGCTCCGGCCAGGAGAGACCCGGAAACTTACCCAGTCCGACAAACATCAGCTTTGTTCTCTTGCACTCCACTTGGTCGGAAGCGAGAAATTTGAGGTAGCTGAGCATAGCGCTCGAGCCCCTCTTGGCAACCTCCACAGGCGGAGTCTGCAGAGACGGGCACCTGGACACGTCCACGTGACTCAGTTGTGGCAGCTCAGACAGACAGGGCGACAGGGACTTCAGCCTCGGATTGTGATCGAGGACCAGCCTTTGCAGCTTTTTCAAGCTTTTTATCTTGTCAGGAACTTGATGGATTGCCTGCAGTGAGATGTGACGCTTGTGCACTCCAATGGCCACTGATAAAGTTTATCTAAAAAAAACAGTCTCAAAGGAGTATTTAAGAAGCCACATATCCCGCTTACCTGATGCGAAAGTCGCAGCTCCCTGAGGTTGGTCAGCTCGAACAGGCAGGGCGGGATCCCGCCGGTTTCATCATCGTCCACGCTCTCCAGCCCCATGCGCGGCACGTCAGTCAGCATGTAGTGAAGGCCGCGGCAGTCCGCGATCCGTTTGGCTTGCTCCTCGTGATGAGCAGGCTGAAGAACTGCTGCTCCGGCGGCACGGGCTCCAGGCCCGCCAGTGTGACGCCAGGGTTGCGCAGGTAAGTCGCATCCAAAGGCGATGCTGTTCCCGCGCCGCTGTCGTGCTCATCCATCTGGTCCGCCACTCTGTCAGGCCAAGCAATCCCGTCGATGACGAGCTCCTGCAGCGAGCGCAGGTTGGCGAACTCCTTCGGCAGAGTGCGGATCGGCAGCTGCAGGAGGTGCAGCATGGTTAGTCTGTCTAGCTGTCCGATGGATGCTGGAAGGGCAGTGATGAGGCACCTGTCAAGCGTCAGAGACTCGAGCTTGGTGCTGCAGGTGTTTGGCAGCTGTGAGACCTTCGCGATGCTGATGGTGAGGCTCTGCAGATTAGGAGCGTTGCAGTCAATTGACAGCAGGTCGGACTGGGTTATCGTGAGGCTTCGCAGGCGCTGCATCGGCCAGCTTTTGTCCAGACTCTGCATCTTCTCCATCCTGTGCAGATGGAGAGTCTCTAATCCGGTGAGGCCCGTCAGGCAGGAGGCGCTGCTGATGAGGCGCGAGCTGATGAGGGCCGAGCGGACGCAGCTGCCGAAAGTGGCCAGAGTGGCCGCCACAGCCGCTTCTCCCTCGCCTGCAGCTGCGGAGCCGACCAGCTCGTCAATGAGGGTCGGGCTGCCGGCAGCCAGCTGGTGAGCCCTGCACACGGGCTGCAGGTCCTGGCCCTGCTGCTGCTGCGCCTGCAGAACCAGCGGCCCGCCAGGGGGCTGAGTGAACTCCGCAGTCAGGCGCTTCTTGAGGTCTTCGAGTCCATCGGGCTGCTCAGCGGCTGATGCGGCGAAGAGGCTGCGCCAGTGCGAGAGGGCGGCTCCGAGCAACAGCAGCCGCTTCACGACAGCCTCCGCAACTGAGCGGCAATGGCCGGGGCCGGTGAGCAGCTCGTGGCATGGCAGCATCAGCTGAGGGTGGGGGTGGGGTGGCAGCATCAGCTGAGGGTGGGGGTGGGGTGGCAGCATCAGCTGAGGGTGGGGGTTGGGTGGCAGCATCAGCTGAGGGTGGGGGTGGGGTGGCAGCATCAGCTGAGGGTGGGGGTGGGGTGGCAGCATCAGCTGAGGGGGGGTGGGGTGGCAGCATCAGCTGAGGGTGAGTGGGGTGGCGGCATCAGCTGAGGGTGGGTGGGGTGGCGGCATCAGCTGAGGATGGGTGGGGTGGCAGCATCAGCTGAGGGTGAGTGGGGTGGCGGCATCAGCTGAGGGTGGGTGGGGTGGCAGCATCAGCTGAGGGTGGGTGGGGTGGCGGCATCAGCTGAGGGTGAGTGGGGTGGCAGCATCAGCTGAGGGTGGGTGGGGTGGCAGCATCAGCTGAGGGTGGGTGGGGTGGCGGCATCAGCTGAGGGTGAGTGGGGTATCAGCTAAGGATAGGGTGGGGTGGCAGCATCAGCTGAGGGTGGGTGGGGTGGCAGCATCAGCTGATGGTGGGTGGAGCGGCAGCATCAGCTGGTATTCAGCCCCTTACCCTGTGCTGCATCAAAGCCCTGACGGCAGCCTGTGCTGTCAGGTGGCAGTCCAGAGCTGATGGCAGTGGGTGCTTCACTCCTGCAGAGTCCACCAGGTGCACGTCCGTCACGGAACCTGCGTGTTAGTTAAGCAGGGAGTCAATGATTTAGTGAAAATGGTCCCAGTAAGGAACTCAGACGGAATCCACTGAGCACGGTGTTTACTAACCGCTGTTGCACAGCAGGTGCGCTTTCAGTTTGCCAGAATCTGCTACATCCAGGATGCTGGGCTGGCACAACAGGCGGCCCTCTTCGCTGGTGAGTTCGGGCAGGAAAACCCACAGGAAGCCGTGGCCAACGCCGGCCTTCTTCGCCAGAGACGCCAGCACACTGCGGCCGAAGCCGGCGGGCCCTCGGAAGCCGACGCAGCGGCAGGGCTGGCCGTAGAGGATGGAGTCGTCCGTCAGGTCGCTGGTCTGATTCCAGCGGGGCAGGACGTTCGGGCTGGGGAAATTGGGTATCGGTAGCGCAGGATCGCTGATCGCTGAGGCTGAAGTGGTGCGCGAGTTAAGCAGGCCGTTAGCGCAGCTGTCCACCTGCAGCGGAGTATTTCTAATGCTATTTCTAATGCTATTTCTAATGCTATTTCTAATGCTACGCGCTTACAGCTGAAGTTCGCTCTGTCCAGCCGGTCGGGAGCTCTGAAGCTGCCAGCACTGATTTCAACCGTCACTGCAGCCAGTGCGGCGTCTGCCGGTTGCAGAGTAACCGACTTGGAGTCGGCCTTGACGACCCTGCTGAGTTCGCCGCCGGGTTTTCCGGACTTCCCGGCTTCGAGTCTCAGCCAGTCGCCAGGGCTGAGCTCTCTCGAGTAGTTCACGGCCTGGAGTTGGAGCGGTCTATGAGTTTCACTGTGCCGTTGGAAACAGAAGAAGATATTCATTAAAAACCCACCGGGAAATTCGAAGCGCTGACGCAGACGGCGGCACCCGCCGAAGCGTTGAAAACCCAGCCGTAGTTCCTGCGCGGCACGAGCACCTTTCGGACGGTAACTCCATTCTCCAGCACCTCCAACAGGTCGCACGAGCCGCCCAGCTTCATTCTGTTCTCCTCCCTGTCCTGAAGAGCCACGAGAGGTGCCGAGTTGTGCCGCGACATCTCCGGCTGCAGATCGAAGGTCAGCCGCTTCTCCTGGTGCCCCGCCGACTTGTTGTCCAGCGAGATCTCCAGACTGCACTCTTTGCGCAGGAATTCCGAAAACTCCAGCGACTGAGCGTCGGGACTCGAATCCGGGTCTTTGCTGCTCTCTTTTGGGTACAAAATGAGCACGTTGAGAATCACGATTCTCTCCTGATCTTTGGGCGACAATGCGAAGTACGCCGTCCGCTTCTGATCCTGCTCGCCGCCTGACACTGCGGCACCCGGGTCCACCGTGGCAGAGTTGCAGATCACGTGACGGGATGAAGTCACCTGGAATTCCGTGAGCTCGTACAGATTACTGCGGAAGGTGAACAGTGCCTCAATAATTGTTTTTATAACGGTTTCTCACCTTCAACTCCGTCTGCCCGGGGGCCAGCAGCTGCAGAGCGACTACAGCTGAGAAGCTGGGCTGCATCTCGGTTTTCTCCTTCAGGCAGAGCAGGCGGCTGTCTTCGGGGAAAATCTTCGCAACAGCGGCTGTGTCGGCAGGGTCATCCGGGAAGTCTTCCGTCACACCGACCGGGAGCTGCTCAGCGTAGGTCGCTGGCAGCCAGGGAATTCGGTTGGTCAGCCGCACAGCCTCCCTGGGCGACTGCATAGTAACGCAGGGGAACAGCCCCGTGGGCGGGACGTCCACCGGCTCGCTGACGTGGCAGTCCTCGAACGAGCCGCTGCCCCGCTGGTCCACCGAGAACAGGACCCGCGCCCGGCTGGGGCCCACGAACCGCAGCTGGCAGCGCACGTGGCAGCCCGGGGCCGCTTCGGGCCGGAGAACTTGAACTTCGGGTCCGGCTCTGCCGCTCCGCCAGCTGTGAGCAGTCTGCGGTTTGTGTCAAGATGGCGTGGATATTTTGCATTTGCAATGCATTGGCTTTGAGTCCGGCTCAGCTTCAACTGAGTTGTCTTAGTCTAGCACCATCAATCAGGAGCTCTATCACCTGCCGTCCACGCCGCTGTAACCAACAGAGCCAGGCAGCGTGCCGGGCTGGGCCATCACGGGAAAGTCGGCCGGCACGACTCCAATGGAAATATTTCCTTTAACGCCCTTGTTCTCAATGCCTGCAATGAAGTCACTTACAGTTAAGCGACGTACGCCAGTGGTTCTGGTTTCGATTGAGTTCCGCAGTCCGGCAACTTACAAATCTCAAACGAACTGCTGCTCCTGGTCAGGCGTCTCTCCCCGATCAGGGTGGCCACGGGAACGAATATGTTGGAGGCGGCCAGCCCAGCAGATTCCTGCAGCGTGTTGAACCAGTAGAACGCGACGCCCGTCTCCTGCCACACCGAGCAGAAGGACCTCAGAGCGAAGCTGAACCTGCGGTCCACGCTGAGTGCGCCGTCCATTACATCGTCAACGGGCTGGAAGGCCAACCAGTGGGGATCCCAATCACCATTTATCGGCAAGAGCTAAAACAGCAAGCCGCGCTCACATTAACAGCGGACAGCCGGAAGGTGACAGTAATCGGCTCCTCCAGCAGCACCTGGCTTGTGGAGAAAACCGCATCTGCGGGCACGGTGCAGCAAACGCATATTCAGGCTTCTAAATATCATTATAAAAAGTTTTCATTTTCTCACCTGTCTGGCTTTCGGATAGCTTTGGATAAACCTCCAAGTACCTCGGCGTATGCTTTCTAAAATAGCAGAAGCGAGCAGAGGTCATCGAGTCAAGTTCTGCTTCATCTTCCTAAACCCCAAAAAGTTTTCGTATTCTGATAACTCTCTGATCAGTTTTGATTCATGACTGATTGTTGCCAAGAAGCCATTCTGAAGCACCAACACTTTGCAAAACTTTTCAATGAGACTTTTTTTAACTATACAGCCCCAAAAAATTAGTCGTCAACTCACTCCCAAAGCAGGACGCTGAGCTGCTGCTGCTGGGAACCACTGGGGCTGATGCTGAAGCTGACCTCAGGCGCCAGCACCGACTGCAGCGGGGCGCTGGGGCAGAGCCGCACGCACCGGCTGCTGTCCGCAATGTCGCCATCGTCGATGTAGCCCGGCAGGACACGGCTGGGCCGCACATCACTGCCCACCGCCCAGAGCCGCGCGGCGCAGCGGCCGCAGACGCCGCAGGAGTCACAGCTGGCGCCGCCGAGGGCGCCGCAGAGGCAGCGGCCGGGAGCGCCGGAGTCGATCCGGTTGAAGGCGCAGTCGGAGCCGCCGACCGAGCAGCTGCCGCACAGCGAGCAGACCGACTGCTGCGGCTCGCCGTCCAGCTGCTGCAGCTCCCAGCAGTGCTCGCTGTGGACGGAGCAGTTCTCTGCTCAGGCGGGGAACGGCGGTTGCGCTGGCCAGTTTGTTACCGGGTAGTTCGTGAGGGTGGCTTTTTGGGCGACAGGAGACCCTCAGCGCAGGAAAGTCAGGGCCGCTGCACAATCAATGATGGTGCGCTTTTGTACTAATCCGTGCGCGTGCTCAGGGACCAGGGAAGCGACCATAACTGCTGGCCTTCTCTCTGCCTGTGGGTCAACTGTGGCCTCAGAACTAGCTCAGGGCATGCACACGGATGCGCATCTTACGTGAATCGGACAAGCCCATAAAAATTTTGATTCATGAGCCTCAAAGTAAATGAAGACAGGCGTTCACGCGTGTGTAAGCATGCAATCATCCATGGACTCAGAATTCCCACTGCATGCAATCAACCATGGACTCGGAATTCCCACTGCATGCAATCATCCATGGACTCAGAATTCCCACTGCATGCAATCATCCATGGACTCGGAATTCCCACTGCATGCAATCAACCATGGACTCGGAATTCCCACTGCATGCAATCAACCATGGACTCGGAATTCCCACTGCATGCAATCAACCATGGACTCAGAATTCCCACTGCATGCAATCATCCATGGACTCGGAATTCCCACTGCATGCAATCAACCATGGACTCGGAATTCCCACTGCATGCAATCAACCATGGACTCGGAATTCCCACTGCATGCAATCATCCATGGACTCAGAATTCCCACTGCATGCAATCAACCATGGACTCAGAATTCCCACTGCATGCAATCATCCATGGACTCAGAATTCCCACTGCATGCAATCAACCATGGACTCAGAATTCCCACTGCATGCAATCATCCATGGACTCAGAATTCCCACTGCATGCAATCAACCATGGACTCAGAATTTCTTGAAACCCTCCCAAAACCCCGGAGCAGTCCCGCTGCCTACCCGGTTCGCCATTCGATGGCGCAGTCTCCGCGATGACGCCGTGCCTCATCATGAGGCAGTCAGCGCAGTCCGTGAACAGGTGCAGTGCGGACCACAGCATCCGCTGAGTGGCCTCAGCCGCTCCACCAGAGCTTGCTCCAGCAGGCTGGTAGGCAGTCAGCCTCAGCAGCCGCTCCTCATCGTCAAAGTGCACCGCCACCTCCGCTCCCCACAGACACCTGACGAAGCCGCGGGCAGACAGGCAGCAGAGGGAGCCGAGATGCGACGTCAGCGAGCTGAGGGCCGGCAGGATTCGGTCCGCACTCAGGTTGATGCCGCGGTACCAGCGGTGGACGGCCGCGAGACCCAGGCCTTCGGCGTCCTTGGCGGACTTAACAGGCCAGTCCAGCTGCCTGGCGTTGGCACAGAACATGTTGGTGTAGAACAGCTTGGCATCGGCAGGCGACTCTCGAATTGGAAGCACCTCTAGCAGGGCTCCGGAGTCCTTGAATATGCTGATGAGGTGGTCCATCTGCAATGATGATTAAGCAGGTGGTTGAGCATGTGATTGAGCTAATTGATTGAGCAAGTGGTGAGCAAGTGATTGAGCAAGTGATTGAGCAGGTGATTGAGCAGGTGATTAAGCAGGTGGTTGAGCATGTGATTGAGCAAGTGGTGAGCAAGTGGTGAGCAAGTGATTGAGCAAGTGATTGAGCAGGTGATTGAGCAGGTGATTGAGCAGGTGATTGAGCTAATTGATTGAGCAAGTGGTTGAGCCAGTGATTGAGCAAGTTATTGAGCAGGTGATTGAGCAGGTGATTGAGCAGGTGATTGAGCAGGTGATTGAGCTAATTGATTGAGCAAGTGGTTGAGCCAGTGATTGAGCAAGTTATTGAGCAGGTGATTGAGCAGGTGATTGAGCAAGTGATTGAGCAAGTGATTGAGCAGCTGATTGAGCAAGTGATTGAGCAAGTGATTGAGCAGGTGATTGAGCAAGTGATTGAGCAAGTGATTGGGCTAGTTATTTGAGCAAGTGATTGAGCAGCTGATTGAGCAAGTGATTGAGCAGCTGATTGAGCAAGTGATTGAGCAGCTGATTGAGCAAGTGATTGAGTAGCTGATTGAGCTAGTTATTTGAGCTGGTGACTGAGAAAGTGGTTGAGTAGATGATCCGCTCACCTCCTGCACGGACAAGCCGGCCTGCTGCAGCGACTTGTCCAGACCCAGCTGGCTCCACACTCCGGCCCCGGGGCTCAGTCCGGGCAGCAGCGGCCCGGCAAACAGGGGCGGCTCAAATGGCAGCGACTCCAGCAGGGTGAAAAACCATGGCGGGTCGGCTACCACGATGCGGAGGCGCTTCAGATAGATGATGATGCCCTGAAAAAATTCAATATGCGCTTATTGTTCGTGTAGTGCCGAGAATTTTTGCATCACAAGCTGAGGCGACTCACCCTCTGGTGCAGCCAGTCCAAATCGTGAGTCAAGAAGGTCCGGTCGATCTCCGTGTTGCCCGCCAGCTGGTCCACGGAAACCAGCCGGCCGCCAGCCTCCTTGCTCGCCAACTTTCGGCACGCAGCGACGACGACTTCTGTGGTCGCCGCGTGCGCTGAGGCCGCAGGCGCCAGCGCGGAGAAGGCGGCAACCGCAGTCTCTATGAGCGCCTGGCGCAGGTCTCGAAGTCCGCCCTCGCCCCCTCCACCGTCGGCCTCGGCGTCGAAGATGTCCAGCTCTTGGTCGAAGCGAGTCCGCAGGAACCGCTGCACTCGTTCCGCTGCCACCAGCGACTCCGCTGCGCGCCGCTCCGCTTCGAAGCCCTGCGTCCTCGCAGCCGACTCTGCTGCAGCCAGAGATGCTGCTTCCAGCGCTGCCGCGTTGGCCTTCATGGCATCTTGGACGGCCGAGCGAAGCCGGTCAGCGCCTCCTCGCTGATGGTCGATTTTGCGGCAAAGGATGCGAAATCGCGTCCGATGCGCGCCCTCGTCGCTGACTTCCACGTCTCCTGTCATCTTCAGCTGGTCCAGGTGCTTCTTAATGTCCTCGTTGGTCAGCGCCTTGTCGATCTGGCAGAAGCCCATCTTCTCGGACACGTCCGCGGCGGCCCAGGAGACGAAGCCGTGCGTCAACTCGGACGCATCGCCGAACAGAGCGCTCGTTCGGACTTGAAAGTCTTGAAGCAAGTCTTGGTTAACGAAAACGCTGACGTGGCAGGCGTCCTTGCTGTCGATCGGGTCCGAGATTTCTACGGCGAATTGGAACTCTGCGGCGGCTGCGATGGGGATGCTCTGGGTCTTCGTTCTGCCGCCATCGGGCCTGGCGTAGCTGCAGGTCAGCATGCTGCGGATGGGGAAAAGCAACTGACTGCAAGCCTGCATCGTTTGCAACAAAGTTAATTCGCACCGGCTGCTTACTATTGATTCGGATTTTTGCTGCTGAAGAGCAGCAGAACTCCCGCTGACTGCTCGAGCTGCTCCTGCAGCTGCGCCAGTTGAGGATTGTCAAAGAATTTTGCCGAAATTTTCCCAATCCCAGCGCTGAAGGAAGAGCGGCTCGCGCTCTGCACTGAGAAGCCGCACAGGGGAGTCTGCTTCAGCGGCTGCCGGCTCAGAAAGGCGCCGCCTCGGTTTAGCAGGGGTAGCCTGGAATAGGAAGGCTTGGGATGGTCAAGTCACTGCACCCACTTACACTCAGCCCTGCTCCACTGACACCCAGCCCTGCTCCACTGAAACCCAGCCCTGCTCCACTGACACCCAGCCCTGCTCCACTTACACTCAGCCCTGCTCCACTGACACCCAGCCCTGCTCCATTGACACCCAGCCCTGCTCCACTGACACCCAGCCCTGCTCCACTGACACCCAGCCCTGCTCCACTTACACCCAGCCCTGCTCCACTGACACCCAGCCCTGCTCCACTGACACCCAGCCCTGCTCCACTTACACCCAGCCCTGCTCCACTTACACCCAGCCCTGCTCCACTTACACCCAGCCCTGCTCCACTTACACCCAGCCCTGCTCCACCTACACCCAGCCCTGCTCCACTTTGACACCAAGCCCTGCTCCACTTACACCCAGCCCTGCTCCACTTACACCCAGCCCTGCTCCACCTACACCCAGCCCTGCTCCACTTACACCCAGCCCTGCTCCACTTTGGCTGCAGCGCATAGGCCTGCTTCGGTTGTTTGCAGCACCGCGGGCTCCTGGAGCTGATCCCCTTCTTGGTATTCGGACTGCAGCATCTCCAGGTCCATCTGTGCCTCATCAAACACGGCGCCTTTGGACTTTTTGACCTTCTTAGTCTGCTTTTTCTTTGTAATCAAGTTCAATTTCGAGGCGGTCTTCAGCTGCACTGGCGCCTCTCGACTGACAACGGGAATGGCGGCGGCGGGCTGCTGCAGGACCAGGCGCGGCTTGGGGGCGGTCCTCTTCCTGAGCACTGGGTTCTCCTATGAGTAGTGGATGTGGGATTTCAGTTGCAATCTTGCTCAGTGCTTATCAGTTGGCTCAAGAACTCACGTACTCAAGTACTCAAGAACTCACCCGAGACACGAAGTTGGTCAGACAGGCGGTCACGTGGGCGACGGCGCTGTCAAAATCGTTTTCCACGGCGATCACAACCTGATCCGGCTGGCTGGTGAAGAACTGCGTGTTGTAGGCCTGCGCGCGGGGTTGCGAAGGGGCTGTGAAATTTCATGCACTTTTGATTCTGCAGACAGACAGCAGAACTGATGCTGAAATCCCGCTGATCTGGCCTATTCCGGGCTCTCCAAGGGGACAAACAAAGAAGCGTGGGGATTTAAATGAGCTGCAACCTTTCAAATGGAGACGGTGACAGAGTAAGCTCACGGGAAATCCCAATTCTTTCATGTTTTTCCGCTCTGGGAGAGCCCCTCGGCGGAGGACAAACATTCATATGTTGGGCATCCTTGTTAAAATAATTAAACGTTTTTTTTCAAGCCATTTTTTGGAGTTGATAAAACGCAGGAGTACGCTCACCGACAGGCACAGCTCAACCGCAGCCACTTTGAGCAGCCCGCCGGCCTCCATGAATTGCGAGTCCGCTGCCGTTCCCCGCACAGCCGGCCTGAGGCGGCACTCCTTCACGGTGCGCAGCGGGCTGTACTGCAGGTCCGGCGGCGTCAGGAACAGCAGGCTGGACACTGACAGAGCGGCGGACAGATCCGGCTGCAGCTCGGCCGGGCTGTCCGGAATGCCGGACAGCAGATCGCTGCGAACTGTCGATTTGGAGCCGAATGTGTTGAGCAGCAGATGGACGGAGTTAGCAGTGAGTCCGGGGCACTGGCGGATGTCCGCATCCACCGTTAGGGTCTGCAATCAAAGCAATTGAAGGCAGCTGGTTTCTTTGCCATTCCGTGACTGATGCCTGCACCCATCGCTCTCACCTTAGCCACTGCTCACTGACTGATGCCTGCACCCATCGCTCTCACCTTAGCCACTGCTCACTGACTGATGCCTGCACCCATCGCTCTCACCTTAGCCACTGCTCACTCACTGATGCCTGCACCCATCGCTCTCACCTTAGCCACTACTCACTGACTGATGCCTGCACCTATCGCTCTCACCTTAGCCCGACTCGCATCTCCGCCCTTGAGAGTTTCACAGAGCCAGCGAATTCCCTCGTCCGTGATGTGACTTTCGCCCCTGAACGATAGGCGAAAGCGATCGGCTGCAGCCTTCTCGGCCTTCATGGCCTGCAAGGAATCGGGGTTACAGCATCAGATAAGAATTGTTGTTGAATTTTTCATAAGTTTAGCTTGTCAAATGAAAAATATTTATGAGAATCTGCCTACCAGCGCCGCAGAAAGGTGCTTGAGGGTGAGGTCGGTCAGCAGGCTGGACCAAACCGGCATTCTTTCGCTCCTCGGAGCGGCTCCGTCCGAGCTGAAAAACACCGTGGAGTCTTCGACCGCAATGTTTTCTAACTTTCTCTGCAAAGTTCAAGAGTTTCAAGAAAGAAATGTAACAAATATTTTGTACATTTAGGGAACTCCAAGAAAATTCTGGATCGTAGTGTTCTCGGGGCGATCATCCATCTTACCGCCAGCAAGCCGTCTCTCAGTCTGAACCGTTCGAACACGTCAGCGACGACCTCCGACTTGGCGGCCTTTCGCAGCGGCTCAACCGACCCGGTTGGCGATTCAAACCTGGGCGAACGCTGCGGCGAAGCCTCCGCTGAACGCAGCTCCTGCTCATTCAAAATGTCGTCATCATCGCTCCCAAACAGGCCGCCATATTTATCCTCAACTCCGAAAGACGACATGCTGTAGGCTGGGCTCCCGGCTCTGTCGAGTGGCCCGGCCACGCTTGGCAATCGTTTTAATGGCCTGCGGGGTTGTGATACTTTTTGCTGCTGCTGCTGCTGCTGCTGCTGCAGTGGCGGTGGCGGCTGCTGCTTCTGTTGCTGCTGAATCTCAGGCAGCGGTGGAGGCTTCTGTAGCAGCTGCGGCGGAGCCTGCTTTGACACCTGACTCCTGGCAGGCGCCTTTTTTGAAAGGAAATTTTTATCCATTCGGTGGACTTCAGAAATTAACGAAGTGACCCTGAAAAAGTATCAGCATCAGAAGCTTCATGCGTGCATTGTAAAAGTTTTTATATTTTGATAAAGCTGCGACAAGAAACCAGAGTGTATTTATAATCCAAAAATGCAGATGAGCAATTCTTTCTAAAAATATTGGTGACTGAAAGTTACTAAATAAGTTTTGTTAGCATCTAAATCAGTGCAATCAGATTAAATCAGAAATCTAATGAAGTAAATCTCAGAACAAACATAATTTCAGCAGCTTTTCATTTTGCACTCCCTGCTACTTAAAAGGAAATTGCCAGCGCTATATAGTCTAAAACTATTGCTTTTATGCATCCTAATCAATAATCAAAACAAATTTCTCATGTGCCTGTGTAACAAATTTAATACTGATGTCGTGATGAGTGATGTTACTATTCCGAAAATTAAATCGAAAATTTATAAAATCTCTGTATTGCATGCATATTAAATGTTTCGAGTGAGTTATGAGTCACAATATGTTGGTCTAATCGAAACTACGTTTAGAAAATTTTAGCCTTTGTCCGTCCAAAGCAAGCAAAAAATCTTGTGCAGTAAAATTTGAATATGAAAATTTTGCGGCACAGAAATTTGTATTAGCAGCACATTTAAGTGATTGTAGTAAATAAAACCAAATATCAGATGTCAAAAGCTAATAGACCGCGTAGTATTTATTTATTTAATCGCCATTTATCTGGCAACCTCTGTAGTGCCTTTAAAAACCGGATTGTATGAATTATGCCTTATCGAACGCGTTCAATTCATACTTGAACTTCAGTTTAAATTAGGTTTGGCTTGTTTACACTGTCAACATAATTTGAGCATATATTCAGCAATAATAAGTGTTATTTTAAGGTATATTTTTTAAAAATATAATCAATTTTAGGTAGTTCTGCAACTTAGTTATTGTGCGTAAGCGACTTTGTTTTTTTTCTTGACACGACGCAAAAATCTGTTATTCCGTAAATTCCGGTAAATTTAGTGTACGTACAGGTTATATAGATTCTCCAGATTCATATCTGTTATAGCAAGTTATAGCAAAACTGTTATAGCAAAATAAGATTTAGTACATTGGGATAAAATTTTATTTAACATTTTTTAATTCTGCATAAATTGATCACATATTATTCCAATTCGCATTTTGCTACCTAGCGTGTAGCGTTCTTAACTTCAGATTTAATTAGGCCTACCCCTAATCTAAATAACTTTTACCTGTGAAGCAGCAATTAAGGCAGAAGAAAAAAGAACAACTTTCTCAGCATGATTTCCGATTTTGTCATTGCAGTGTAAGTAGAAATGATCTCAGCTAGGCCTAGTTTTATTGTATTTGAGAATAAAATAAGCTTAATAAAAATAATGTCAATAGCTTCAATAAATGACCTTTTTGTGTTGCAACAAAACTTGCATTACAACATTTTGGTCTTTTATATGCTAACAGCTATGGCCTACGCCATAAGCCAGCTCTGCCTCAATTATCTAGCAAAATGTTCTATACATTAGATACTTTATGTTGTCCATTTTTTACTTTTCAGGTCCATTGTAGGCTCTATATTAGAATTTTAGGCAATTGTCAAGTTCCATTCATTAATTTTTTTAATATTTTGACTTTGTCTATGGTCAAATTGCCAACAAACAGCAAAAGCTTTAGGCCTATGCACTATAGTAGGCCTAGAGGGAAATCTATAATAGGATATTCCCAAATGGTTTCATTAGGTTCAGTTGATACTTGATACAACAATTCCTCTAAGTTTCAAATAGGGTTTGTAAAGCCCTTGCAAAGCATGGCAGCATAGCCTTGCTAAATTTAGGACTTTTTGTTATTTGTTATTTGTCAACTTGTTAAAGATCATTGATGTTTTGACTTGACCATAAACCTTTAGGTCATCGCAAGTGGTTGAATTGAAGACACTCCTGAGCATGTGTGTTGCATGCTAGGCCTGAGTCCTCCTGTCAGAGACAATGGTGTCAGGGCTCAAGACAAGGGAGCCAAGGTAGCGGAAGTCCTTGCACACCTTGACAACTTCTCCATTTAGAAGAGCTAGTGCAGGGATAATTGCAATGCCCACGTGGAGTACATCAGTCTTAGATGCATTGATCACCAAGCCAACTTAGGTGCCCTCTTGTAGAGTCTAAACAGAGCCCATTGGGCAGCAGCTGGATTGCAACATAGAAGAGCAATGTCATCAGCATAGGCAAGAGCAAGCAGTAAGATAGCAGGATATTGGGAGCTTTGGCATGAGATTAGCACATAGCCATCATCTTCATGCAGGCATTGGCGAAGAACATAGTCTACCACAACAATGAATAGTAGTGGAGCCAGTGTGTCACCCTGAAGGATGCCAGAAGTTGTGCTAAATTCTTTAATGGGGCCATTGCTCAACTGAACAAATGCTCTTGAATTACTGTACAAGTCCATCATAGCAGCTACAGGTTCAGAAGGAATGCCATAGTAGGACAGAATCCATAGAAGTGTAGGTCTGTCAACTAAGTTGAATGCTTTGTGGAAGTTGACAAAATCAATTGAGATGAAACACTGGTGCATCTTATAGGCTTCAATGATGCAGTGGATGGTTGCAACCTGCTCAGTTATAGACCTGCCTGGTCTGAAACCACTTTGCCAGCTAAGAAGCAGCAGATTTAGCCTAGGCAGAAGGCAGTTGCGCAGCACTGCATTAAGTAGCTAGGCCGCAGTATATTCTATGCTATGCTATGCTTATTGTCCAGGCTAGTAGAGGTGCCCTTCTTTGGAATAGAAACTATCTTCGAAATGTGCCATAGAGCAGGGGCGTAGGCTTTGGCGTTGCCTCCAAGAACACAGTGCTTGTTAAGCAAGCTGGTAATTGCTAGAGTCAGTTCTGAAAGCTTTAAGACCCTTGGGGGTAGAGGTCGGACGGGATTGAAATCTTCGGGCGGGATCGGGATCAGGAATAATTTTTTTCTTGGGATTGGGATCAGGATTCGGGAATCGGGATCAGGTCTTTTAGTGTATTGTCCATGTAAAGTTAAACAAAATTGAGAAAAGATTGTCAAGATCAAGAAGTAAAACACAACGAAATTGATATGAAGTTTTGTAACCAACAAAGTAAATAATGTAACGAGTACAAGTTAAAGCAAAATACCTTCAAGTAATCACTAATTCTATAAATTATTAATCAAAAGACCTGTTCCCGAATCTCGAGTTTTTCAGGGTCGGGATTCTGGTCCCGCGGGAATTCAATTTTCCTCGGGATCCCGAGATTTCGGGATCGGGATCCCGTCCGACCTCTACTTGGGGGTATCAAGTCAACACTGGCAGCAGCATTTGCTTGCATGGTCTTTAGAGCTTGGCTGACCTTGTCCACCATAATAGGACTAGTGTTGAAGGCACTGGTGTCTGCTGGTCTAAAGTTTGGTATTGAAAGCAGTGGTAGTGATGAGGCAGGGGCATTGAGCATATTGTGGTAATGGTTAGCCAATAGGGCCTTTTGGTGCTCAATGGAGTCTGCTCCAACAACTATGCTGGGCCTTGGCTTTCTTCTCGTAAGCCTTTTCTGCAAAAGGCCATTGAGCCAATTCTCCTATATGGCATAGAGGCTGTGCCAATGACTTCGATGCGACAGCAAGCCCTGGATGCCTACTATGGGTCACTGCTCTGCTATGCCCTAGGCATGCACTACCCTGATACTGTGCCAACCAGGGACCTGATGACTTGCGCTGGTGTTCCCCTGCTTAGCTGCACTATCCATAAATGCTGTCAGATATTACTTGGCCACTGCCTAAGAAGCCACGGCTGCAGCAAGCTAAATCCTCTGGTGCTGGCTCTCCTGCATCAGCCCACTGAGTGCCTGCGCTATGGCCAAGGCCAAACTGTGACGCTAAATGATATGTTTCTGACTGACTTGCAGGCCACTAGGCTCAGTCCCCAGTCTGCCATGACTTGCCTCTCTTGGTTGTTCTGCAAACGTGTCGGCACAAAGTCTAGCTAGATCTCTTTTTGTCTGTGTTACTCTCTGCATTGCAGATCTGTGTTGCAGATAGAAATTTATTTATAGACCTTTATTCAAGTCAAAAAATGTTTAAATGTTCTAGCCATAGACTATTGCAGCTTTCCAGTGTCAGATACATTATAAAAAGTTTTGAAGCATCAAATTAGTGCTTAATCAGGCCAAGGTATCTTAAAAGTATTTGTTTGTACTTAAAATAGTTTGCAGATTACTTTCTCTAGTCAAAATAAGTTAACAAACAAAACTTGACAATTGCCCTTAATATATAATATAAGATTCAAGAATGGGGAGCTCTATTAACTATTGTTTTAGTTTGTTGATAATTTTTTTCTTTTTGTTAATATTTTAGTTTATTTAAAGCACTTAGGTAATTGTAACTTTAGGATATTTTACTCTTGACATTGTTTTTTTTGAGAGAATTCCTATCTACAACAAGGTCTCAAACAATCGTGTAATACATGATATGCAGCTAGAAGTTTATTAAGATGTTTGCATTATAAAAGTCTAAATTATAACAATTTTTAGACTTCATTTATTAAGCCTAGCCCTATATAGCTTTAATAATAATAATAATAAACAATAATTAGTTATTAAGATAGGCCTAGGGAGAGCTACATATAAGATATAGTTATTGATTGCATAATGTGATTCTATCTATTTTCAGTTTATCTATTAGCATGTAACTTGTAGCTCCCTCCTTCTTGGTCTATATTAGTACTTAATATTAAATATAAATAATTAAAATTTAGCTATTTTAAGATATGCTTAATTTTTTGTAGCAATATCTAGATTATATTGCATATATTCAAATTGTATATTATTCCTATATGCTTAAGTATATGCCAATTTTGCAAATGGCTTTTGTATACTAGACTAGATTACCATAATTTATAGGGTACTCACTGACTAGAAGTTATAATCCCTGGAAAAACTATGTGTATAGTATTCAATTTTTGATTTTGTGCATGTAACATTATGTATCCTTTTTATTTAACCATTTTAGAACACTTGTCATCAATGCCTGTGCAATTCTCAACTTTAAATTGTAAGTTTTGAACTTTTGTTTTTCTGTATAATAAATAGAAAGCAAAAAATGATACATTGTGATGTATTTGAATATTGGCTAATTTTCGACAAAAAAATCACCCCAACATTATTGACTAGTTCTCTAAGCACATCCTATTCACACTGCTGGCACTTCAATAAATCCACCCAACTCACTGCTGGTGCTCCAATGCCACCCAACTCACTGCTGGCACTTCAATAATGCCACCCAACTCACTGCTGGCACTTCAATAATGCCACCCAACTCACTGCTGGCACTTCAATAATGCCACCCAACTCACTCTGCTGGTGCTCCAATGCCACCCAACTCACTGCTGGTGCTCCAATGCCACCCAACTCACACTGCTGGTGCTCCAATGCCACCCAACTCACACTGCTGGTGCTCCAATGCCACCCAACTCACACTGCTGGTGCTCCAATGCCACCCAACTCACTGCTGGCACTTCAATAATGCCACCCAACTCACTGCTGGCACTTCAATAATGCCACCCAACTCACTCTGCTGGTGCTCCAATGCCACCCAACTCACTGCTGGTGCTCCAATGCCACCCAACTCACACTGGTGCTCCAATGCCACCCAACTCACACTGGTGCTCCAATGCCACCCAACTCACACTGCTGGTGCTCCAATGCCACCCAACTCACTGCTGGTGCTCCAATGCCACCCAACTCACTTCTGGTGCTCCAATGCCACCCAACTCACTGCTGGCACTTCAATAATGCCACCCAACTCACTCTGCTGGTGCTCCAATGCCACCCAACTCACACTGCTGGTGCTCCAATGCCACCCAACTCACACTGCTGGTGCTCCAATGCCACCCAACTCACTTCTGGTGCTCCAATGCCACCCAACTCACTGCTGGCACTTCAATAATGCCACCCAACTCACTCTGCTGGTGCTCCAATGCCACCCAACTCACACTGCTGGTGCTCCAATGCCACCCAACTCACTGCTGGTGCTCCAATGCCACCCAACTCACACTGCTGGTGCTCCAATGCCACCCGACTCACACTGCTGGTGCTCCAATGCCAACCAATTCACACTGCTGGTACTCCAACACCACACTGCTCAAACCCACTCTCGAACCCCAGGAGAGACGAGAAGCAGCACCAATTCGAGTTTGAGGACGCCAGCCGCGCCTCCTTCGGGGACAAAACGCGAGAGTTTCTGCGCAGCCTTCGCTACTTTCGCGTGTTTATCGGCCTGTGGAACATCTTTGTCATACTACTCATGCTGACAGTGTTCAGCAGTTAGCAGTGTGCAAGTTGCTGGCTAGTGGAAGATTTTTATACTCACATTATTGTGTTAATCAGTAAATCTCTGTTTATTAATACCCAACAGTTTGCTGTAGGCGGTGCCTGGTTTTCAATTCACCCTGAATGTCATTTGATAAAGTAACTGATAGGATTTCACCTTAGAGCTGGGAAGACAGATTGCACTGTTAACTCATTCAGTAGAAGCTGTAATATCGTAAATGCGTTAAATTTAAGCATTAGCAACGTATGACAGCTGTTAACTTGTGTTATGGTTAGGGTTCCTGCCAGTACAGCTTTCTTGTTTTTTGCTGTGTACATATTCTGATGATACATTGAGAAAGCCATTGTGCTTTGAACTAATATTGGACTCATTTCATTGCCTTGCTAATATTGAAAATGTTCTGTTCGTTTCGATGCTCTCTTATTTCGCTAATTTCGGTGTGAAGTTTGTTAGACAAAACTGTCACCATAAAGTGGCTATCAATTAATTCTTAATTTATTAACGATTATCGAGTGTTTGTAAAGCTTTGGGGGTCACAACTTGACGTAGATAGGTTAGTTACCTTATGAACCCTGGGCTTAATTTCTTAATTAGCTAGTCGCATGGGCTTCTAAGTGATGATTTTGACACTATTTTTGGCGACTCTGGCATGTACGATCTTGGGAGAGTACTGTGCATGTATTGTGGTTATGCTAGTAACAAATTGAATGGTGATTTAACAGAGAACTACTTAATGTGCAATGCAGATAGACAGAGTTAGCCTATAAAAGGACAGGATTTTTCACTTGTATTTGTGTGATTCAAATTGTTATTTAACTTCTGCTGGTAACTGGAATACAGGGTAGTACATGAGCACTAATTTGATCGGAGATGGCTCAGAAAAATAACACTCAAATACCCACCTTTTCTGCGAAAATTTTCTCATATTGCCCCGTACTTGAAAATGAAACCGGACATTCTGGCATAAACCAATTATTATCGGGAAAAGCTCCATTTTGTTTATTGAGATCCTCCAGCTCGATCGGATCAGCAGTTCGAGCTGCTTTGTGTTGCCATTCGATTGCTGATTCACGGCGAGTTGCAGAGGTTCCGCAGTTCGTCGAACTGGCTCGTGTCGAGGTTTCCAGTCAGCAGAGCCCAGCACTGCAGCCAGCCGTCAAACGGTTCGATTCCGTTTCTCATGCAGTTTCCAATCAGCAGGGTGTCGTGGATGGTGTACAGGCTGCCACCCGAGTTCCTGGGACCACCGCCCCAAGTCTGGCGCGCCACCGTGGCTCCGTTCAGGTAAACCGGGGTAGCGAAGTCCAGGCCATCAAAGTTGATTCCGACGCTCTCCACTCTCTGAACCGAGCCGACATCCAGAGCGTTGTTGCTGGTGTAATGGCGGAAAAGCACATCTCCGGTTGGGAAAAACACTTTGGTAGAAATTCTTCCCTGGATGTCGGCATGGAAAGTGCTCGAGTACATGTCGTTTCTCGTGACATCGACGAATGCACCAAAGCATTTGGATCTGGAAGTTTCATCGGCAGCTTGCTTACCAGTTGCATAATTCTAAGAGTGCTGTAGAGGCCTGTCACTTAATATCAAAAAGTGGAGCCCGAGTAACCTGGTACACAAATAATACGCCATTCTGCTCTGACAACAAGGAAGCTGTTTTTAGCAAAATGCGCGACGAAAATTGGACTTGGGATAGGGGAGAACAAGCAAGAGGATAATTTGGGAATCCACAATCTGCTTAAATTGACATAATGGTCCCTATAATTATCCGCTTGCTCGTTCTCCTCTATCCCCAGTCAGGTTTTGGTTGCTTTTTGCCAAACCCTGCTTCACTGTGAGCAGAATAGCGTATCATTTGTGTACATACAATGTAGGTTACTCTGGCTCCAGTTTGGAGCTTAAGGCTTTATCTTGCATTAATAAATGCGCGTAACACATATACGTGTACTTACGAGAAGTTCATTCCAAATTTTCCTTGGAAGAACAGGCTGAACTTCTGTCCGTAGTTGAAGTATTTGTAGAATCCGGGAGTTGAGACCTTCACGTGGGAGCTGCTCGAGCCCTGCAGGCGGACTCCGTCAATCGAGTTCTGCTCGGCGATGCCCACCGGCTCAGCTGGGAATTCACACGAGTTGGCCAGATTTTTGTAGCTCTTTCGAAAGTTGTACAGCAGAACAATTTGCATGGAAAACGAGAGCGACAGCAGGGCGGGAGGTGTCGTCGGAGACAGCTTTCCTCTAGCGATCATTCCAGGACTGCAGGCTGCAGCTACAGCCGCATGTGGCAGGCTGTAGCAGACACGACTGTCTGTCAGGTACACGGACTGCCGGCACCCGCTGCTCAGGGTGCAGCGGAGCACGCACTCGGACTCGCTGGGCGCGGGCACCGCCTCCACGCCGAACGGTTCAGCGGGACAGATGCTTTTGGGCTGGAACAGGGCGGAGCTGTCATCGCACTCCGCGTTGACGGCAATACAGCTGGTTATCAGCAGCAGGCAGATGCGGCCTGCGGCGAATTCCATGCTTTCTTAGAAATGTTTATAGGGTTATCTGGTTTCAGAAGGCAGTTTTTCAGGCTCCAAAGTTGTGGATTTCTGCAAGTAAAATTGTAGCCGGTCGCCACAGATGCTTTGGTTGAAATTCTTTCAATTCTGGCCGACAATGGAAATTGTGGGGAGTTTATCTCCGCTACGAGCAGGAAGACGTTTACCCCCCATATTTCCGGAGCAAAACATTTCCCGTAAACTTGCTTCGCGGCATGGATGCCGGTTTCCGTTATTTTCTTTTTGTTGCCAGCGCAACTGCGCTCAATAGTTCCCGCATCTGCTGCTCTGCGATCTGCCCCCTTTCCTTCTCAAGTTTGCATTGCCCCCCCCCCACCGTGTTTACCGTCAAGTTTCTGTCGCTTCTGGTCTGTGCTACACTTTGCCATCCCCTGCACCATGCATGCACATCCGCTTTGCTCCTGCAGCTGAGCCAGCCTGCCGGTTTGAAGGCAGTCAGGCAGGACCACAGATACTATAAACACTAGTTTATAGTTTATAGTATCTGTGGGCCGGACACCAGGCTTTTCCAATTCTCCCGTCTTAACCAAGGTAATCATTGTTTAATCCCATATAGAAGCCCGAATCACGTGAGCTGAATTACATGTAGGGTCAGGAATCCACTCCGATGTATTTCTGTTGAAATTCTAGCGCCTCTACCTGTACACGTAGCTTTTAGTCTGGTTTTAATAATTTTGATTTCGATTTTTAAGCGACGTTGTCACAACCGCAGAGAGGCATTGCTGTCCATTCCGCCGACTCCCCTGAGCAGGCACACAAGCGCGCGGATACGTACGCAGTCAAACGCACAGGCACACGCTCACACAGGAGTGTACAGCGGCCCTAGCTATATTTATCGTTAGGCATGTACACTTCACTGCGCTTTGGCGCTAATTGAGCTCAAAATTGATGTGACTACAACTAGGAATCGAGCCTGGGCCGCTGGCACATAAGAGCGTTGCACCTTTAGACCACTAGTCTGGGCTGTGGCGCTTAAATGGACGGCAGGCTGGACTCCGCTCAGTGATCCCAAAAATCCATTTCCGAATACCGTTGTACGAATTCACAGAGAAACGGATTTTCACAGATTGCATTTGTTCAAATTAAGTTGCCACAAACAGACAAGCGGAACTGGTTTCTGGAGTGGAGAACCAAAACCCAGCCAAAGTGTCAGATGCGCTGAGCACTGAAAACTCGTGTATGTTAGCAATGAATGAAGCATGCTACAGACTGTATAAAGCTGACACAGAGGCCATGGTGAGATGCAAAAAGATTGTAAAAAACGGGGAACAACAAATATTGCCGGACAGAGTGAAATAATTTGCTATTCAGACAGTTGATTTGGTCGCATAAGAATGTTGCAGAGGCCAGGGGATCTTCAAGCTTCAGTGCAGCTCACTGTAAAACTGGGGCAAAGTGACATCAGATTTGACTAGACTGAGCGGCCAGGCTGCTGACAAGGATGGAGATTCCGTCAGAATCAGCCCTGCCCACTCGCTGATAAATGATTACAATAAAAAAGACAAAGAAGTCAATCAGAAACGCGTGTCGGAAAAGTCAATCTTTACTAATAAAAGTAGTCAGCACAACATTTGCGTAACAATAAAAGCGAGAGGGAATAAAAGTTGCGGGTAAATGTAGACTATTTACAGGAATACAAGCGGATAACAAGCAGATTGCATAATAGGCTAATAAAACTTGATCTAGATCCTCAGATCCAGGGATTCTAAGCAAAACAGATAGGGGATTCTCAATGCTGACTGATTAGGGAGCAGCTGCTTGCAACAAACACAAGTGAGCAGCTGCTTGCAACAAACACAAGTGAGCAGCTGCTTGCAACAAACACAAGTGAGCAGCTGCTTGCAACAAACACAAGTGAGCAGCTGCTTGCAACAAACACAAGTGAGCAGCTGATTGCAACAAACACAAGTGAGCAGCTGATTGCAACAAACACAAGTGAGCAGCTGATTGCAACAAACACAAGTGAGCAGCTGATTGCAATAAACACAACAGTGAGCAGCTGCTTGCAACAAACACAACAGTGAGCAGCTGCTTGCAACAAACACAACAGTGAGCAGCTGCTTGCAACAAACACAAGTGAGCAGCTGATTGCAACAAACACAACAGTGAGCAGCTGCTTGCAACAAACACAACAGTGAGCAGCTGCTTGCAACAAACACAACAGTGAGCAGCTGCTTGCAACAAACACAACAGTGAGCAGCTGCTTGCAACAAACACAAGTGAGCAGCTGATTGCAACAAACACAACAGTGAGCAGCTGCTTGCAACAAACACAACAGTGAGCAGCTGCTTGCAACAAACACAAGTGAGCAGCTGCTTGCAACAAACACAACAGTGAGCAGCTACTTGCAGCCCAACAGCGAGCAGCACGCAGTCACAGATCGGACCCCAACAGGCTGTGCAGCCGAAAGCTGCTGCCTCAGGCGGCGGTGTCCCCAGTTTCCGCCGCGGCCGCGGGCGAAGCGGATTCAGCAGCGGGTGCGGCAGCGGCGGCCTCTTCGGCGATGCCTGTGGAGGCGGCAGTTGGAGGAGCTTCTTCAGCCGCGCTAACCGCGGCGTCGACCGGATCGACAGGCACAGCGGCGGCGTCGGGGACGTCGGCGGCAGCGACCTGCGAGTCCGCGGCGGCAGCTTCAACGGCTGCAGCAAATCCCCCCGCTTCAGCATCCTCGGGCTGCTGCGCGATAACCGGCTTCACGTCCATCACCAGGGCGTCGGAGTCCACGGCGGCGGCGGCGGCCTGCGGCTCCTCCAGCTGCTGCAGCTGCTGCGAGTCCTGCGGCAGCTCCTGGCCGGCACTGGTGAGAATACCGGCCGCCGCCGCCTCCTCCGAGCTGTTGAAGAAGATCTGCACCGCCTGCTGCTGCCCATTGGCGGATACGGCGGGCCCACCCGCAGCGCTGACAGGCAGCTGGATGACGTACTGCACCGGCGCCGCCACCGCTGCCTCCTGCACCGCATCCTGCGACAGCTGCACCGCCTGCTGCTGCTGATGGTCCGCGGCCGACACTGCAGCACCCTGTGCGGCCTGCGGGGGCGGGATGGTTGGGTCGGGACGGACTGAAGATGGCACTGCGGGGGCGGGATGGTTGGGTCGGGACGGACTGAAGATGGCAATGCGGGGGCGGGATGGTTATGTCACCCATTCTCACCCACTCACTCACTCACTCACCCACTCACTCACTCACCCACTCATTCATTCACTCACCTGCTTGCCAGTCTCGGTTTGCCCGGCAGGCCGCATCTCCTCCCTTGGCACGATGTCGATGAGGAAGTCGAACTGGTCGGTGTCGGGGTCGCCGACGCTCATGGCGATGTCGTTACGCTGCAGAGTCCGCCGCCTGGCCCGCTCGGTGTGCGCCCAGGCACGGATGGTGAGCTCCCGGATGAAGATCTCAGCGGCCTTGGAGAACAGAAGCGGCGCCTCGGCGGCTATCATCATGCCCTTGACGTCATCGTCCAGCTTCATGATCTTCTTGATGCGCGCCAGCGGCAGCTCGGCGTTCTTGAAGGCGGACAGCTCGGGGGGCATGGACTCGATGGCCCGCAGCTCGTGGTTCCAGAACAGCAGCACGCGGGCCTCGATCTCGTTGCGGGCGACGTCGCCGGCGCGGGCGCCTGAGTTCTGCTGGTGCTGCTGCAGTGTGCGGGCAGGGCAGCTGCGGCTGACTGCTCACAGTGGGATGAGCTGGGGATCTGACTGCTCACAGTGGGATGAGCTGGGGATCTGACTGCTCACAGTGGGATGAGCTGGGGATCTGACTGCTCACAGTGGGATGAGCTGGGGATCTGACTGCCCACAGTGGGATGAGCTGGGGATCTGACTGCTCACAGTGGGATGAGCTGGGGATCTGACTGCTCACAGTGGGATGAGCTGGGGATCTGACTGCTCACAGTGGGTGAGCTGGGGATCTGACTGCTCACAGTGGGTGAGCTGGGGATCTGACTGCTCACAGTGGGATGAGCTGGGGATCTGACTGCTCACAGTGGGATGAGCTGGGGATCTGACTGCTGACAGTGGGATGAGCTGGGGATCTGACTGCTCAGTGGGGGCAGCTGGGGGGCATCTGACTCTCATCGGCCTAATGACCAATATTTATTGATAAAAAACAATCAGAGAAGCTGCCAACATGACTAACAAAACGGAGCACGCGGAGCGGCCGTGATGCAGTGTAATTAGTGAACTGCCAGCCAGTGACAGACTGGCTGACTGCAAATGCGAAATCAATCTAAGGCAGGCAGATCAATGGGAAGCCTCTACAGCTAAATGAATGACAAAAACAAATAGTCAAATACAAAAGCATTAGCAGATAGGGCTCTGCAGTCTGCAGCAATCCAATACGAGCATCTCCTCCCCTATCGGGACGAAGCCGCCCCGCCGCAGCCGCCAACCGAAGGCGCCTCCGTTGCCGGCGTTGCCGAAGGCGTCGGCGAGTCCTCCAGGTAGGTGTCCTCGCCCAGCTGCACACGGAAAGCCTCGCCCTCGGACTCCCTGGTTGCCCTGACAACGTGCGTTCTCAGCATTGCAGCGCAGTCCCTGGCAATCAGCAGCTGCTTGGCCACCGCCGCCGGGTCAGTCAGGGCTGCCTGCTCGCGGAAGCCAGTCCGGATGCGGTCGCCAACAATGCCAAGAGCATAGGAGTCCCCAGCGAAGGTGACCTGGGCTGCCCGGTGCAGCGCCTTGTAGGCCTGCAGCACCGCCCTGCTTTGGCTGGCCATTGGCTGCAGTGGTGCAGGCAGGGTAGCATGTGTGCCAGACAAAAAATCTGTATGCATTCCATTGTATGTTTAACTCCTGTCTAACTTCCTATATTTCGATTATCTCTGGTCAGCTCAAAGTTGCTTGTCAATCTATTGAAAGCAACTGCAGAAACCACTCATAAATCTTAAAGGTACAAAAATATCTATAGGACTATATAGGGATTCTTAATAGCATTGGATGCATCTAAAAAAAACATAGTTTTGGTTGATTAGTGCTAAATTTGCATTGTGTTTATCATTATTAGTATGAACAGCATCAATTCCACCTTTGTCTTGAATTGAAAAGTCATGTAGAAGCCACTTCTTAGACTATGAATACTGACTAAAGATAAATAACCATTGTATATAAAATCAGTATTTGACCTAAAAAATTGTTTCATTCTGGTTTTTATGCCTAGGAACTCTAACTTCAAGACTTTAATAGCATTGTCATTATTTAAAAATGAGTTTTTACAGAAAACTAAGTTTTAATTTTTGTTAAACTAAAAATTCCTATGGCTAGATCAGGGAATATATCCTAAAAAGCAATCTAGGTTATGTTTCTTAATAAAAAGATCCATATATATATCACAACAAATTTTGATATTTTTATCAAAGATAGCTTTCAGACTACTTGGTTAAGATAGAATTCTTGGAGCAACATGCAAATGTGCATATTAGTTAAAAATAGAATGTGAACATATATTATAACCATGTTGTATCATTTGCATACATTTAAAAATCAAAGCTAGGGATTTTGACTATGGCAAATAGCTTTTTTCACTCCTAAATCTTCTTGCCAATTGTATTCTATTAAGACTAGGCCTAGGCCCTAGTTATTTGATCTAAGCAGTGCAAGCATGTAACTTTTTGCAAAGGTATATAATATAAGCATGTATACACCTTTAAGAGTATATAAGCAAGCATCTATTCAATATGCAAATGTACAAAAACTTAACAAGTGCACACAAATGAATGATGATTTTTGCATAAGTTAATTATATCCTAATAAGACTATTATTGTACTATATTAGCGAAAAATGAATGAATATGATAGGTATAGACTAAATATCAGTTGCCTTCTATGAACATTTCTAAATCAAATAAAAAGCCATCAAGTTTAAATATAGTTTACAAACTAATTAGGACTTCAGAGCAATATTAATAATAATGTTAATAATAAAGATTTGTTTTAATTGGCACTTGCAATTCTTAAAGCATTCTAGGCCGACCTGCAATAATGAGTGTTAATATACATTGCACATTACTACACATGTTATTCTGCACATTATTCCACATATTCTGTATGTTGTTCCGCATGTTATTTTGAACATTATTCCATATGTTTTTCCGCATGTTACTGATCCATACTTTATTCCACACATTTAATTTATTACTTTATTTATTATGCAATACTTGGTTTCCTCACTTTTGTTTGATACTCAAAACCACAAAAGTATTGAAAATAAATACTATCCACCAAATCCCATATACTAAATGGTATGTTGGTATCTATCTATCAAATGCCAGTTCTCTTAATTCAACTTACTAACTGCTTTGTTTCTTTGATTTAAATTTGTTCATTTATGCATTTTGTTTTAATTTTTCGCTAGTTTAACCAATATGGGTTTTTCGGCGATTTTCCTCTTTCGTTCGTTAAATTATTTTTTCTATTTGAATCGGTGCGTAGACGCGAAAAAGTGACGTGGCAGCATTTGAAATTGTGCCTATTGAAAAAATGATGTGGCAGTAGTGGAAAGGACATGGGGTTGCTGCTGACACATGTCTATGGCACTACTCACCTACTCGGTTCGTGGCGGAGTATAGGCAGCAGCTTGCACTCGCTCCTTGCTCCCCTTCCCACTCTCGCATGAGCTTTGACTTATTGCATTGAGTCTTCACTTGTTAAATTTTATTAAATTTTACTCGAACTGCAACATGGCTGGGCGCCCAGCGGCACCTACATTCATCGTCCCTCCTGGACAACTGCGTCCCTCGCTGGAGCTGTGCGACATAAACTTTACGATGCGCGAGCTGGCCAACATCACCCAGACGCCTAGAGACTGCATCAACTGGATGGCAACCTTCCATCTTCTGGCCAACCAACAGACATGCTCAACATGCCCCGGAGCCCTCAACATTACCGTTTGTCTTTAGTTAAACAACTCCATCCAACTTTCCGAGAAAAATTTAAGTCCCAGCATCCCATTACTGTCGTTTTCTAGTATGTAGTAATATTATATATCTAGTAGTAATATTGTATATCTAGTAATATTATTATAGTATGTTTTGTTCTTTAAGCCTACTTTCTATTTCTATAAAATTATTTACTATACTAAACATCAAGACAATGACATTAAATACCTACTAATACAATCACAATGTGACAATTACTAGGAGGAAGTACGAATTACGAAGTAATCAATTCTTTTCTCTTTCTCTGTAAAAAATAAAAAAGCAACTGTCGATCGATCGAGACAAATTATTAATATGAAAAATTTTCAACTTTTTAATTATTCAAAAATGTTTATTTACTGTTTTTAACAAAACTACAAACTATCTCAGGTAAAAAAGCAATTAATAATGATTTGTTACTTACAAAATAACGAAATAAAACAATTTTTATTAATTGATAATTGAATTTAACGCAACTACCTCTTATCAATTTATCAGAATAATAGACAATCGTAACCGAGCTAGAGGGAGCCTCTTCATGGAAATCGATTCCAGAACCAGAATCGGTTCGGATTTCCAAGAAAAAAAATAAAAAAGCAATATAATTTTTTAACTTTGTTGAATGTTTGACTGCCTTAACAGCCTCACTGGCTCACTTTGCACAATTTTTCACTTTCTTCTTGGCTATTGCCATTCAATAATCACAATTTTAAAGCACTAATATCCCTATAGTTTAGGAAACAAAAAGTTATACTTTACAAATTGGTGTGTTCTGGTTCTAGAACCTGAACAAGCAATATGAAGAGCCTCACTAGTGTCGTGTTAAATTATCAAGAATCTATGGAGACCAAAGGAATCTGAACTCATAATGTATATTATCAATTGTTGGATTCAGATTTACAAAATAAAAAAGTACATATTCTTAGCTTTTGGCTTAGCAATGAATAATGGTTTTGTTTGGGCCTAGCCATCGGCATTAGGCCATTGGGCTTAGCCCCCAGTCCACCATGACTTGCCCCTCTCAGTTGTTCTGCGAATGCATCCACACAAAGACTAGGCCTAGGTAGTAGGCCCCTAGCTAGATCTCTTTTTGTCTGTACTATATAGTTAAAGGCCTATAGCCCTAGGTCCTAGCCTAACCACTTTGTAAAATAAAAAAAACTTCTTGAACTGAAGAATTTAGGCCTACTGTTAGTGTTGATGTATGTTAGTATGTAGGCCTAGGGTCTAATAATTTCATATCTTATTGTTGACAAGTGTATAGTGCCTATCTATGCCTAAGTCTATTATGGAAACAAATTTGAAGTTTCAATGTGTATGATTAGGCTCAGTCACTAGTCAGACAGAATAAAAATCAAAATGCCAAATGGTATGATAAATTTCAACTTGGGTCTAGACTCGGTTGTGTCTATTGTACTAATTCTACCTATGGCTATAATAGGCCTAAGGCCTATATAGGCCTAGTCTATTGATACTAAATTGAAAAAGCATCGGGTCTAGGCTTAATTATATAGCCTAGCACCTAATAACTACTTTATTTAGAAGTTTAGAGCCTTTACTTCCTTTAATTCCTTGTAATGGGACCCATTAAATGGGTTGCTTTCACAAGACCAAAATTTAATAACACTAATTATTGAAACTAAAAGACACCTACCTGCCTTCATAAGACTAGTTCCACCAGTGAACAAGCTGAGCCTGGCGCCGCTGAAGGCCAACATGGGCTAGAAAGTATTTACGAATAGGCCTAAATAAATTATACCGCAATGCATTTTGAAATTTCACATTTTTTCACCAAAAAGTGCTCCTGTTTTGTAGCCACTACTCCGATTGAGTTGAGTGAAGTGCCAATTGATAGAAAACTTTTAGATCTATCGAATGAATATACTTTTAAGTGCAAAGATTTTTATACTAAGCCGTTATTTAGCTGGAAAGACAAATTTTTCAAAAGTGCTTCTAGGAGATCTCAAAATTCTGGTACACCTTACAAGATACAGCTTCAATATCTGAGGATCAAAGTTGTCAAACTAAATTTCCTACAAAATGGTATATGGCACTTTAATTTATTTCAGCATCTTTATGCAGTTTTTGTGGGTTTTTTGGGTAAAAAAATGAGCCTTGTATTATTATTTCCCCACTTTTTCCTACAAAGCTTTTTGAGTTTGGGCTTCAAAGCAGTGCAGTTGGATGTGCAATGCAAAAATCTACAAGTGTCTAAAGTTTTGTTTCCCTACAATTCTGCAGTGCTGAGAAAATCGACAAAGATCTATTTTGAAGAAAATCACATGACTTTTGCATTATTGCTCATTATAATTTTGATAACATAGTGCGAATAAGCCGATTTCGAATTTCTATAGCATAGTTGCTGTACTATATTGGTTTAAATTGTTGCCATCTGATTTTGCTGCTTTTGGGTTGAAAAATCGATCCGAAATTGATAATTAGTGATTTTTGGCTGGATGGGTGCCCAAAAAATGGATTATTAAAATTTTAAAAGAATGGTAGATCAAATGCGGATACTGCAACAAGTTGTACTTATGTCTGGCTAAAATCAACCAAGTTTTTGAGTGTCTGCAACAAGTGCTCATGTGTTAAAAGTGATTGGAAATTGATCAAAGTAGTGATTTTTTAATATTTTGCTTGAAATCAGGCACAATAACGCAGTAAGACAACAATATTTTTATGAAATCTGATTTCCCACATAACAAGGCACATTTTTGTGCAATTTCTAGAGATTCGGTTCATTGGGTAAAAAATTATCAATAAAAAGCTGAAAACATGATTTTTGACACTTTTGTTATTTCTGAGGCTATTTAACTGGGAAATGGTAGAAATTTTGCACTGAAACTAATGCACAGTGTTCCATATAGTTAATTTAACAAATTTCTTGAATTTCATAACCATTCAATGTTTTTTCATGTAAAAAATGCCTTTTTTGCATCAAAATTCATCACATTAAACTGCATACCGCTTTGCATAATCTGCATTTGCATGCAATTGCTTGCATGGCTTTGGCATTGGGCTGAGTTAAGCTGTTTAGAAAGGAAAGGAAAGGAAGGAATAATTGTACATACAATATACACACCCGTCCCTTCTAAGTGGGGTTGTGGCAACGCGAGAGGGCTTGGCGGCTTGGTTTGGAGGGCATGTAATAGAGCTTCATTTGACTCGCACACAGACCAAGGGAAATTAGATCGATAAACGGGCGTCACGTGATTAGAATTTCGTATTAAATTTAGCTCTTTAACTGCACATTTGAATTGCAAGCCCAGTACAAAGTTTGTCAAACGCAAGATCCAAGTCACTACGTGTACAATCCTCCCCCCTCCAACTAAAAAGTCAGGCGATACGGCTTCTGAAGTAGGTATGTACAGTGTTTTGGAAAGACTTATTTATAGCTTTCTTTGCAACTCCGTTGGAGAATGAAAAGCCTTAGGGTAACTTAAGTATACTATCTGATTGAGATGAGAGTACGAGGTTTACGTTTATGTCCCACAAAACTGGCCTGACTTTCCAAGCACTTAAGCTGATGCTAAGAGGAGCATGCGCCAAAACAACCAGCTTAATGAGGTGGTATATAACCTTGCTATGCTCTGTAGACTTTAGTCATTAGAAATTTTTTTATATCGAGGCCTTCTAGAGCCTATTATAGAAGATTCGATTCCAGCTTATGGCTGCGGGTCAGATGAGAGAGAAAGAGAATAGAGAAGAGATAGACTAAAGAAAAGATAAAAGATAAGACAAGAGCTAGAAGCGAGAGGAGAGAAGAGGGAAGACTAGAGAGAGATTAGAGTGGAGAGAAACAGAACAGACAAAGAGAGAAAATGGGAGAAGTAGAGATTTACATTTTTATTGAGCTTTCAAAGTTCTTTTTCATCGGTACAAAACTAGGTTTATCAAGTAGTATGAAGACCCACATCTAAAAAGAAGCCCATTCACTGGTGGCAAAAAGACGTGTGCATCTTCATACTACTTGTTTTATAGGACCAAAATTTTACAATGCCAAAAACTATAGCATGGTCTCTCATAGGAGTAGGGCCTAAGACCAATATTTTATAGGCTTAAGCATAAAATTTCCTAAGACTAAAATTTTTGACATTCTAATATTTTGGTCTTATGGGGGCTTTGTATTTTGAGTTTTTGGCATTGTGAAATTTTGGTTAGGAGGTCTAATTTTGGCATTCATTGCCATTGGTTTTACAATCACTATGCAAAGTGAAAGTGATAATCACCAATATAAAGAATAAGAGAATCATTGAAAATAGCAACAATTTTTAGGCCTAATCTAGAATTTATGGTAGCATTTATATTATATCTATGTTCATAGATATTCAATTCCATATATTTTCTATAGGCACCTACAAGAAGGCAAAGCAATTTCCATAAAGAGGCATTTATAGCTAATGTGTCCTTATTTTTAACCCTTCTTACTTTAGTATACAATCAATCACATATAGTTTTCCCAATTAAATAATCAACCAAGCTGGGTAGCTACCCAGCTTCAGTTTAGAATCATCTGAAAAGGTGACAAACAATTAAAATGATCATTAATGAAAGCTGATATATATATGATCTAAGCAGGTTGTTTCTAACTTTTCTATACTTACCTTTGCTTTATCAAGCAAGTAACTAGTAGCTATGCCAACTATGTCCATGGGGTTTAGTTTTGATTCTTCAAAGAAAGACCACTTTATTATTAGTAGTCACATGCTTTTCAAAAACCCCCAATAGAGATAATGCTGACTTTTTGCATCTAAAGACATATCTATCTGACTTTTACAAGCCTCATTTTTGAGCCACAGGTAGGACATAGAATGGTGTTGGCCAATAATCCCTCTAATTGCAAGAGGTTGATCCAATTCTCTTTATTAATGCATTGCCAGGCCATTGAAGACACCAAATCTGTGATGGCAATAAGTCTTTTTTTGAGGAGAGAAAATTCCTGGCTTTCATTTTTACATCCCCCTTTTTAGATGCTTGCTTGAAATATGCCATTTTAATGTTTTTAATGATTTAATGTTTTCATGTTTTTAAATATTTTTATTGTTGAGATTCAGTAATTTGTATGGTGACCATAAACCAAAATCCAAATTTTGAAATGATTGTAAACCAAAGGAATGCTGAAATTTTGATCTTATTAGGGGCCTTGTATATTGATTTTTCTATTATATAAAATTTCAGTCTTATGAAGTTTTAATTTGATTCAAAATGATGTTTTGAATTGTTAAATTTTGGTGCCCTTCCTTGTAGTACCTCTGATAAAGTGTAGCAGTTGCCATTGCTCATAAGTGACAGCAAAGTGTAGCAGTTCCCATTGCTCATAAGTGACAGGAAAGTGTAGCAGTTCCCATTGCTCATAAGTGACAGGAAAGTGTAGCAGTTCCCATTGCTCATAAAAGCTACAGGAAAGTGTAGCAGTTCCCATTGCTCATAAAAGCTACAGGAAAGTGTAGCAGTTCCCATTGCTCATAAAAGCTACAGGAAAGTGTAGCAGTTCCCATTGCTCATAAAAGCTACAGGAAAGTGTAGCAGTTCCCATTGCTCATAAAAGCTACAGGAAAGTGTAGCAGTTCCCATTGCTCATAAAAGCTACAGGAAAGTGTAGCAGTTCCCATTGCTCATAAAAGCTACAGGAAAGTGTAGCAGTTCCCATTGCTCATAAAAGCTACAGGAAAGTGTAGCAGTTCCCATTGCTCATAAAAGCTACAGGAAAGTGTAGCAGTTCCCATTGCTCATAAAAGCTACAGGAAAGTGTAGCAGTTCCCATTGCTCATAAAAGCTACAGGAAAGTGTAGCAGTTCCCATTGCTCATAAAAGCTACAGGAAAGTGTAGCAGTTCCCATTGCTCATAAAAGCTACAGGAAAGTGTAGCAGTTCCCATTGCTCATAAAAACCACAGGAAAGTGTAGCAGTTCCCATTGCTCATAAAAGCTACAGAAGTGTAGCAGTTCCCATTGCTCATAAAATCCACAGGAAAGTGTAGCAGTTTCCATTGCCCATAAAAGCTACAGGAAAGTGTAGCAGTTCCCATTGCTCATAAAAACCACAGGAAAGTGTAGCAGTTCCCATTGCTCATAAAAGCTACAGGAAAGTGTAGCAGTTCCCATTGCTCATAAAAACCACAGGAAAGTGTAGCAGTTCCCATTGCTCATAAAAGCTACAGGAAAGTGTACCAGTTCCCATTGCTCATAAAAACCACAGGAAAGTGTAGCAGTTCCCATTGCTCAAATCTTTGCATGCAGAAGCAGCAATGGCCAGCAGCGGCAGCAATGGGGGCGGCAAGCGGAAGGATTACTACGAGCTGCTGGGCGTGGAGAAGTCCGCCAGCGCAGCCGAAATCAAGAACGCCTACAGGAAGCTGGCCATCCGGCTTCATCCGGACAAAAACCCTGGCGACGCCGCCGCGGCCGAGAAGTTCAAGGAGGTGAGCATCGCCTACGCAGTGCTCAGCGACCCCAACAAGCGGCACCAGTACGATCGCGGCCGCCAGCTCGGCGAGGGCGCCAACCTCATGGACTTCGAAGGCGTCAACATGGATGAGGTGGGAGGCCTTGGCCGCGTGTTCGGCGCCCTGTTCAGCAGCCTAGGAGTGCCGATTCCCACCCAGATTGCGCCCAAGGTGCTGTCCCAGGCCTGCCAGCTCGTCACCGGCGAGACGCCAGCCGACACCGTCGCCACTCTGGTGCCGGGAAGGTGCGATTGAATTGCTTGACAGCCTGCTTGGGCTTCCCGGATTTTATGGCTGACCTCCCTGTCAGATCCCCTGGCTGACCTCCCTGTCAGATCTCCTGGCTGACCTCCCTGTCAGATCTCCTGGCTGACCTCCCTGTCAGATCTGGCTGACCTCCCTGTCAGATCTACTGGCTGACCTCCCTGTCAGATCTCCTGGCTGACCTCCCTGTCAGATCCCCTGGTTGACCTCTCTGTCAGATCCCCTGGCTGACCTCCCTGTCAGATCTGGCTGACCTCCCTGTCAGATCCCCTGGTTGACCTCTCTGTCAGATCCCCTGGCTGACCTCCCTGTCAGATCCCCTGGCTGACCTCCCTGTCAGATCCCCTGGCTGACCTCCCTCCCCGATCCTCTGGCTGACCTCCCTCCCAGATCCTCTGGCTGACCTCCCTCCCAAATCCTCTGGCTGACCTCCCAGGTCCGCACACTGGACCGCAATCCTGTAAACCCATGCCTGTCAC
Organism: Macrostomum lignano; assembly: GCA_002269645.1. Lineage (NCBI taxonomy): Eukaryota > Metazoa > Platyhelminthes > Macrostomidae > Macrostomum > Macrostomum lignano. Next base: position 133,858 of record NIVC01002440.1, on the reverse strand, counting down.
TCATTCGTCAGCACTACTGCAAGTAGAGCTGGCAGTTTGTGCCCGCAATTTGAATTTCCAACCCGCCAACCAACAGGCAGGTGGAGGACCGCGTGGAGCGGCAGGCGGCCCGCTTCTACTGGCTCAATGTGGACGAGGCGGCCGCAGCCAGCGGGGTGCTGCTGCTGGCGCACAGCTCCTCCTCCTCCAAGTTCAAGCTGGTGCTGTTCGACAAGGAGGGCGGGGTGCGCACCATCGAGGAGTCCTGCCGTAGCAGCGCTGGTCGGCCGTCCGGGACACACGCGGACATGTTCCTGGTGCCCTTCGACCGCATGCACCTCTCAGAGCTCTTCCCGCTGCGCTTCCTGCAGGTAACTTTGCCTTTGCTGCTCACGGCATCCTTTGCCTGACATCCATTTACCCTGACCCCCATTTACCCTGACCCCCATTCACCCTAACCCCCATTCACCCTGACCCCCATTCACCCTGACCCCCATTCACCCTGACCCCCATTCACCCTGACCCCCATTCACCCTAACCCCCATTCACCCTGACCCCCATTCACCCTGACCACCATTTACCCTGACCCCCATTCACCCTGACCCCCATTCACCCTAACCCCCATTCACCCTGACCCCCATTCACCCTAACCACCATTTACCCTGACCCCCATTCACCCTGACCCCCATTTACCCTGACCCCCTTTCACACTGACCCCCTTTCACACTGACCCCCATTCACCCTGACCCCCATTTACTCTGACCCACATTCACCACATGCCCACCCTGACCCCCATTCACCACATGCCCACCTTGACCCCCATTCACCACATGCCCACCTTGACCCCCATTCACCGCATCCTAACCTGACCCCCATTCACCACATGTCCACCCTGACCCCCATTCACCGCATGCCCACCCTGACCCCCATTCACCACATGTCCACCCTGACCCCCATTCACCGCATGCCCACCCTGACCCCCATTCACCGCATGCCCACCCTGACCCCTATTCACCGCATGCCCACCCTGACCCCCATTCACTGCATCCCACCCTGACCCCGGTTCCGCAGGAGGACAAGGACACGCCCATCAGCTTCTACCTGCTGCACATGTATGAGCCGGCGCACAGCATCTCCCTGAACCCCGGCAAGCACCTGGTGTGCCTGTACGGAGACAACTGGCTGCAGGACGTGAAGTACACCTTGCGCATGGTGGTGGGCGAGCCCTCAAACTGCCAGCAGGTGCAGCAGATCAAGTCAGTGGAGGCCAGCCTGCGAACCAAGAAGGACGAGCTGGCCAAGTTCAAGGACGAGTACATGGAGGCCGCCAGGCGCTACCAGGAGGCCTGCCAGCGGCTTGAGGAGGAGACCAAGGAGGTGCAGGAGCTTATCAAGCAGCGGGAGGCCAGCTATCAGGAGTACATCGCGGCCGCCCAAGCCAAACACGGCCCCGTCACCAGCGTCAGCAACTCGCCCAAGAAAACAGGACTGGGGGGACTTTTTGGCGACTTTTTCAAGTAGTTTGTCGGGTGTCCAAGTGGTACTGGGAGCCTCTTGATTTTGTACTTTCCATCCGCTGGGCCTCTGCCGTTCCAAGCTTGCATAAAGCTTTTGCAAAAGTAATATCAACTGCATAGAGAGTTTTATTTATAGCAGATTAAGATTTTTTATGACCACTGGACTGGGGGGACTTTTTGGCGACTTTTTCAAGTAGTTATCGGGTGTCCAAGTGGTACTGGGAGCCTCTTGATTTTGTACTTTCCATCCGCTGGGCCCCTGCCGTTCCAAGCTTGCATAAAGCTTTTGCAAAAGTAATATCAACTGCATAGAGAGTTTTATTTATAGCAGATTAAGATTTTTTATGACCACTGGGCTGGGTCATAGACACCACAGTTTATGAGCATCGAGCTGGGTCATAGACACCACAGTTTATTATCATCGAGCTGGGTCATAGACACCACAGTTTATGAGCATCGAGCTGGGTCATAGACACCAAAGTTTATTAGCATCGAGCTGGGTCATAGACACCACAGTTTATGAGCATCGAGCTGAGTCATAGATACCACAGTTTATGAGCATCGAGCTGGGTCATAGACACCACAGTTTATTATCATCGAGCTGGGTCATAGACACCACAGTTTATGAGCATCGAGCTGGGTCATAGACACCACAGTTTATTATCATCGAGCTGGGTCATAGACACCACAGTTTATTATCATCGAGCTGGGTCATAGATACCACAGTTTATGAGCATCGAGCTGGGTCATAGACACCAAAGTTTATTAGCATCGAGCTGGGTCATAGACACCACAGTTTATGAGCATCGAGCTGGGTCATAGACACCAAAGTTTATTAGCATCGAGCTGGGTCATAGACACCACAGTTTATGAGCATCGAGCTGAGTCATAGATACCACAGTTTATGAGCATCGAGCTGGGTCATAGACACCACAGTTTATGAGCATCGAGCTGTGTCATAGATACCATAGTTTATGAGCATCGGCCAGTGGAACTATGAGCTTCAATAAAACACCACCTTGAACCCAAAGTTACAAGGCAGGTAGGCGTCAGTCACTAGGATCTAGTCTTCATAATTTTCGGTAAGAAATATATAGATAAATTCTATATTAATCATATTATATTATCATTATTGTTATTGGTGTTGTAATCCCACAGCAGATACGCTACACATATAATCTTTCTAATGCGCATAATGTTCAGCAAACATTTACTTACTAGTTTATTAATGCTATTAAAGCGTTATTTGTTTATTGTGAATTAACCATCAAGCACATTTCCAACCGCCTGTCTATTTTGAGGCTAACCTGACAATTCCCCACCTGCCCATTAGCCCTATTGATCTGCGCATTTTCTCTCTGTTTTGCCGCTCACATCTCACTGATTTTGCCTCCGCTGCTGCTGGGCCCACGGCTGCAAATCTTGCCTGAAATCCCTCTTGGGCGAGTAGTAGCTGGCAGTGACAGCATCCGTGATAGTCTACTACTAGTAGCTGGAAGTGACAGCATCCGTGATAGTCTACTACTAGTAGCTGGAAGTGACAGCATCCGTGATTGTCTACTACTAGTAGCTGGCAGTGACAGCATCCGTGATAGTCTACTACTAGTAGCTGGCAGTGACAGCATCCGTGATAGTCTACTACTAGTAGCTGGCAGTGACAGCATCCGTGATAGTCTACTACTAGTAGCTGGCAGTGACAGCATCCGTGATAGTCTACTACTAGTAGCTGGCAGTGACAGCATCCGTGATAGTCTACTACTAGTAGCTGGCAGTGACAGCATCCGTGATTGTCTACTACTAGTAGCTGGCAGTGACAGCATCCGTGATAGTCTACTACTAGTAGCTGGCAGTGACAGCATCCGTGATAGTCTACTACTAGTAGCTGGCAGTGACAGCATCCGTGATTGTCTACTACTAGTAGCTGGCAGTGACAGCATCCGTGATTGTCTACTACTAGTAGCTGGCAGTGACAGCATCCGTGATAGTCTACTACTAGTAGCTGGCAGTGACAGCATTCGTGATAGTCTACTACTAGTAGCTGGCAGTGACAGCATTCGTGATAGTCTACTACTAGTAGCTGGCAGTGACAGCATTCGTGATAGTCTACTACTAGTAGCTGGCAGTGACAGCATCCGTGATTGTCTACTTACTACTACTAGTAGCTGGCAGTGACAGCATCCGTGATTGTCTACTTACTACTACTAGTAGCTGGCAGTGACAGCATCCGTGATTGTCTACTTACTACTACTAGTAGCTGGCAGTGACAGCATCCGTGATTGTCTACTTACTACTACTAGTAGCTGGTAGAGGTCATCGGATCGGGTCAGAGGTCGCCGTTCCGCACATTTGCTGTCGGCGGGTTCATCTTTGGAGTTGCATAGCAGGCTTAGCAAAAATATTTTGTCCCACGAATAGTTTTTCCTCATTCGCAAATTGCACTCAGCCTATTAGATGTTGCTTCCCTCGACTGTGTTATATTTGTCTTATATTTGTTATATTTGTTATATCTGTGTTACGTAGACCAGTTTTCGTTCTCACAGGTTTCCCAATTGCCTATACGCTCGTAGTAGCGTTTCCTGCATGAAATGCGTTGTGATTATTAAATCTGTTTAATTCGCTTTTTAAGCCTATGAGGTTGTGTACACACGTCTGTTTGATATCAACTTTGCAGTCCCTTTCATGAACTGCTGTGTCTAGAATTTAATATTATAATTTATTTAAATACATTCTTGCTTATCCAGAGATACTTAATGAGCTTTGCCTTGCTGTTTTGCCAATGTGAGACCTCAGATTCCACTGCCCCTGATCATCTCAGTCACCCGCTCTGACACCCCCACTACCTCCCCTGACCGATTTCTCAATCCTACCAGCCTCCGCTGACCGATTTCTCAATCCTACTACCCTCCCCTGACCGATTTCTCAATCCTACTACCTCCCCTGACCTATTTCTTAATCCTACTACCCTCTCTGACCGATTTCTTAATCCTACTACCCTCTCTGACCAATTTCTTAATTCTACTACCCTCCCTGACCAATTTCTTAATCCTACTACCCTCTGACCGATTTCTTAATCCTACTACCCTCTCTGACCAATTTCTTAATCCTACTACCCTCTCTGACCGATTTCTTAATCCTACTACCCTCCCTGACCAATTTCTCAACTACCCCCTGACACTACTACCCTCCCCTGACCGATTTCTCTATCATCCCCTGACACCCTAGTACCCTCCTGACATATTGCTCGTTCGTCCCCTCTGACTCCCCCACATAAACAATTTCCGCATCATCCGCCCTGACGCCCCACCGTGTCACCGCTGTCGGATCCTCAGCTCGCTGCCGACCCCGCTGAGGCGCCCTCACCGGAGGCCGCGGCAACTTCCGCCAGCATCGCCGCGCTGTCCGCCGGCGCTCTCGCCTTTCACCGGCCCAGCCTGGCTGCCCGCGAGGCGGCGCTAGCGGAGCTGCTCACCTGCCAGCAGTCGTTCCTGGAAAGCGTGCAGCACGAGAGGGCGCACCTGGCGGACTGCTCAGGCCTGCAGGAGATGGAGTGCCGGCTTGAGCAGGTGCGCGAGTACCAGCAGCGGCTGGCCCGGCTGCGCAAGGAGATGCACAGGCAGGCGGAGCGGCTGCAGCGGCTGAAGAAGCGGGCGATCCAGCTGCAGCAGGCCAAGCAGACCGAGCTGCTCAAGCGTCAGGCCGAGCGGGAGCGCGAGCTCGAGGCCGAACGGCAGCTCATCGCCCGGCCTGCTGAGCCGCCGCCGGCTGCTCAGGCGGCCAAACCTTCGGGCTCCTCCTAGGAGCAGAAATTGCCAAGCAGGCCTGCTAGTGAAGCTTCTTTGGCTCCGCTCTATGAAATGCCGCCGCCCGTCTCTTCCATCTTTTCCTGCTGTCAACTGCTCGCTGTCAATCTTGGGGAAAGGGACTTACTCAAGCCAGCAGTCTCAGGGGAATTGCTCAGATGGCCAATCAAGCAGGCTCAGGGGAATTGCTCAGATGGCCAATCAAGCAGGCTCAGGGGAATTGCTCAGATGGCCAATCAAGCAGGCTCAGGGGAATTGCTCAGATGGCCAATCAAGCAGGCTCAGGGGAATTGCTCAGATGCCAGCCAACAGGCTCAGAGGGAATTGCTCAGATAACCAGTCAGCAGGCTTCGGGTCCGATCTTTTCCCAGATCCCTACTTGTTTCCTAGAAATATTATGCTTTATTAATTCCGCATCCTGTAGATCCAATAGTTGCATGAGTCTAACAAATCTCCATGTTGATTAATGGCATTATGAATAATGAATGCCAGTAAGAAGCAGGTGTCCAATAATATGTCCAGTAACTTCTTTTGGTGTATGTTTTTGTTGGAAATCCAAAAAAAATTGTGTAAATAAACGAGCCATACTACTTCCAGCTACTTCAGTAGTATTTTATGATTCTTTTTATTAAACGTTTCTTCCCTAAATTTCTTTATTAATTTTTGCAGCTCGCTAGACAGTCCTGGCCAAGTCCTTAGGCTGGGAGGGCAGAGCACTCCGCCGTGACCCCTGCTTCGATTCTGTGCACTAAATATGGTAGTGGGGTTGTCGTGTGATTTCATACCCATGACACCCCCCAAGACTGAGTGTACATGCCTGACAACTGGAAACAGTCCGTGAGTCCGCTGCTGAGTGCTCAGGCCAAGTTCCCCATATTAAACAGTCCGCAAGTCCGCTGCTGAGTGCTCAGGCCAAGTTCCCCATATTAAACAGTCCGCAAGTCCGCTGCTGAGTGCTCAGGCCAAGTTCCCCATATTAAACAGTCCGTAAGTCCGGTCCGGTGCTCAAGGTGGGATGCACTTCCCCGTTCAAGTGCTCACCGTCATTCTCCATCCCACCGGATTAACTTCTCCCCACCCTGTTTTGCTTTCTTTATTGCTGACATTGGGTGCACCTTGGAGCAGAGGGGGTCTCAAGCCGATCTCGATTTCTCCTTGAGATTATTAATCCGCTGGCGCTGCTCGGAGGCCTGATTGCGCTTCTTCCTGCTACTAGAAGTCGGTCAGGCGGGTGTCAAATCACCGGGCTGGCTGGCTGATACGGGAGTGCCCGGCTGCCTGCACTTTCATTACCGCGACTGTTTATTAGATTTGTCGTTGCTGCGGCCTCGGGCTCTGCCTGCCTGCCTGCCGTGCAACTGTGTGCGATGGGGAGAACTTTTCTATGCACTGCCGTGGCACGGTTGGCCAGGTCTCTGATCCTGGACTTGGGCTAATTTTACTCCGAGTTAGGGGTCACTGAACATGGAGTTAGGGGGTCATTGAACAGGAGTTAGGGGGTCATTGAACAGGAGTTAGGGGGTCATTGAACAGGAGTTAGGGGTCATTGAACAGGAGTTAGGGGGTCATTGAACAGGAGTTAGGGGGTCATTGAACAGGAGTTAGGGGGTCATTGAACAGGAGTTAGGGGTCATTGAACAGGAGTTAGGGGGTCATTGAACAGGAGTTAGGGGGTCATTGAACAGGAGTTAGGGGGTCACTGAACAGGGAGTCTGGGGGTCACTGAACAGGGAGTTAGGAGGTCACTGAACAGGGAGTCTGGGGGTCACTGAACAGGGAGCTAGGGGGGTCACTGAACAGGGAGTCTGGGGGTCACTGAACAGGGAGTCTGGGGGTCACTGAACAGGGAGTTAGGGGGTCACTAGATTGGGAGCTTGTGGGTCACTGAACTGGGAGTCTGGGGGGGGGTCACTGAACAGTGAGTTAGGGGTCACTGGGAGTTTGGAGGTCACTGAATTGGGAGTCAGCGAACTGGGAGTAATCAGGAGAAATACAGGTGTCATTGAATTCAGGCCCTAATTAAAACTTGCCCGATAAACTTCCAGCCTCCTCTCCCAGCCCCATCGCTCGCCGGCCGGTTGGCTGGCCGCCTGCTGTGTGGCAGCGCGGCTCCGCCGTCCCCTCCGACATCAGGCACGGTGCACCCGTCGCAGGCGGCCCTCTTGTCGGAGCAGTGCATCCTGGTGGACACCTCAGACCGGGTTCTGGGCGCCGCCTCCAAGGAGTTCTGCCACCGGGCCGACAATGTCCGCGCCGGCCGGCTGCAGCGGAGGTCGCTGCTGAAGCTGACCTTCCCCGGCAGGTGGACCAACACCTGCTGCTCTCACCCGCTGCACACGGCCGATGAGCTGCAGCCCGGCCTGGGCGTGAAGCTGGCCGCGGCCCGGCGCACCCGGCTGGAGCTCGGCCTGCGGCTGCCGCCCGGCCAGATGGAGCACCTGGCGACCATCGTCTACCAGGCCGACTGCGACTCCACCGGCCAGTGAGCCGAGCACGAGGTCGATCACGTGCTGCGCCTGCGGCTGCCGGCCGGCGCGAACGAGGATGTGCAACGGAAGCTGTGGCCGGATCCCAACGAGGTGGCCGCCACGGCTTGGCTGGCCGACGCTGAGCTGGACGACTTTGTGGCCGAGCGGCGAGCTGCGGGCGAACCGCCCACGCCCTGGTTTGAGCTGGTCCTGAGCTCGCATCGGCACCTGCTGTTTGACGGCTAGCCGCTTGTCCTGAGCCGCTTGAGTCTGCTGCGTTTCTTGGGATGGGATCCGGGATTAGGCTTGGCCGCCTCCAGTTCTCACCTGAATGCGCATTTCTGAAAAGCTGAAGCTTTCATAGAAACCGCCTCTGCGATTATTAGATCTGCTCTTTTAGAAAGCTTTCCACTTCATAGAAACACTTAGAAGAGTTTAGAAAGAGAAGAGCCCCTGTTCCTGGACCAGCATTTCTAAGAATTTGTCTATTTCCTAGAAATGTCAAAACGTTTCTTAGAAGCAGTCATTGCCGTTCCTGGATCTGCTTTTCTAACCGTGGTTTTATCGTTTCGAATCGGCGAAAAGATTCATACAAAAACTGTTCGTGCCATTTCTAAGAATATTTGGCACCGACATCGAGCCGTTTCTCAGATTCTGAAATAGTCAAATCCGGTAAAATAGTCAAATCCGGAACGCCCAAATCTTGCCGTGTTCCAGAAAATTCTAACAAAAATTTCTGCTTCTATTTCTGCTAGTATTTGAACTTTGCCGAACGCAAAACTGAAAATCATTTTGAAATATTTTCAATATTTCTTAGAATTGCAGCATGACTCAATTGTTGCCACGCAATCGCCCTCTGAGATTTAATAGTTTGCTGTTCAGATCGCTTAACAATGTTGAATCCGGTTAAACAGGTGACCTGTCTGTCTGGCTGTCTGTAAATGCATTCATTAACTGTCATTTGTTCAATATTTCCTCTGTGAAGCTGTGCGCAGGTGTCTGACTTTGACTTCCTTTTTTACTTCAATGAAAAATATCTATAACGCACCACTTCCTTCCTGCTTAATGACGATTTTTTAATTACTTTTTGTTAAAGGTTTCCTGACTTGCTTTTGTTTTGAACACGGAAGTTGATATTTTAATTATACTAAGCGATTCATATTTCCATTTTCAAATGATTTCGTGAAGGTTATTTGGGGTTTATTTCTTCTGGTACTTTCCCCAGATAACCCTGTTTGCTCAGATCTCAATCATCGGGTGTGACCGCTCATTTCACAGATGCTCAGGTGTGACCGCTCAGTTCCCAGATCCTCAGGTGTGACCGCTCAGCTCCCAGATCCTCAGGTGTGACCGCTCAGCTCCCAGATCCTCATGTGTGACCGCTCAGTTCCCAGATCCTCAGGTGTGACCGCTCAGCTCCCAGATCCTCAGGTGTGACCGCTCAGCTCCCAGATCCTCATGTGTGACCGCTCAGTTCCCAGATCCTCAGGTGTGACCGTTCAGCTCCCAGATCCTCAGGTGTGACCGCTCAGTTCCCAGATCCTCAGGTGTGACTGCTCAGTTCCCAGATCCTCAGGTACCAGGGTATGACCGCTCAGCTCCCAGATCCTCAGGTGTGACCGTGGCCACCTCAAAATCACTGCACACTGAAACTCGAACCCACACACCAACCTGTCGCAATTGCTGCCCCCTGGCCTCAACCCCATCAGCAACCGAACTAGCCGCCATGTCGAACCGCGCCCTCGACCTGGAGCACCTGGACTCCGAGGAGCGCGAGAAGATGCTGAAGCTGCTCCGCGAGAAGTACAGCTCGGACGGGCAGCAGCGGGTGGAGTTTCTCTACAACGAGGACATGAGCCGGCCCAGCGCAGAGGACTACTTGCGCGGCAAGCGGATCACGGATGTCTCTAAACTGTCCGCCATCGATGACTCCGCGCAGCTGCAGGGCGTCAGCAAGGAGCTGGACTCCGGCATCATCGAGCGGCGGGCCGTGCTGGACATGCAGGCCAAGATGCGCGAGGACCCACTGTTCCTCATCAGGCAGCAGGAGGCTGAGCGGCTGCGCCGGCTGCAGCAGAACCCGGTGAAGATGCGCAAGCTGACCCAGGCTTTGCAGGAGAAGGAGAAGACCAAGAAGAGGAAGAGAAACAAGAAAGCGTCGTCTTCATCGGGCTCGGATTCCGAAGAGTCCAGCGGGGACGAGCTGCTCAACCAGTACCTGGCCATCGTGAACAAGGAACCGGGGAAGTCCGGTGATCACCGGGACCCGTCGGGCAGGCCTCAGCCCAGTCACAAAGACCGGTACAGCAGATCGCCTCCCCGGCACAAAGACCAGATGAAGTCCGGTGATCACCGGGACCCGTCGGGCAGGCCTCAGCCCAGTCACAAAGACCGGTACAGCAGATCGCCTCCCCGGCACAAAGACCAGATGAAGAGGTCGCCTCCCAGGCACCAAGGCCAACCAGACAGGTCGCCTCCCAGACACAGAGGCCGGGTGGACAGTTCGCCTCTCAGACACAAAGACCGACCAGACAGGTCGCCTCCCAGACACAAAGACCGGGTGGAGAAATCGCCTCCCAGACACAAAGGCCGGGTGGACAGGTCGCCTCTCAGGCACCAAGACCGGATGGACAGGTCGCCTCCCAGACACAAAGACCGGGTGGAGAAGTCGCCTCTCAGGCAGCAAGGCCGGGTGGACAAGTCGCCTCGCAGGCAGCAAGGCCGGGTGGACAAGTCGCCTCGCAGGCACCAAGACCGACCAGACAGGTCGCCTCGCAGGCACCAAGACCGACCAGACAGGTCGCCTCCCAGACACAGAGGCCGGGTGGACAGGTCGCCTCCCAGACACAGAGGCCGGGTGGACAGGTCGCCTCCTAGGCACACAGACCAGTCAGGCAGCTCATCTAGTCACAAGGACCGGTCGGACAGATCGTCATCCGGAACGAAGCCGGATGATGAGCGGGCGCGGCGGCTGGCCGAGATGATGCAGGACGCTCGCGATCGCGAGGCGGACAGACGGGCCCGGCTGGAGGCCCGAGTGGCGGCGGCTGCGGCCGCTGTGGCCAACGGCGGAGGCGGCGGCGAGGGCCCGGGCGGCGAGTTCATCCGCGGCCTGGCGAACAAGTCAGCAGAGTGCAGCCTGGAGGAGGCGGTGAGGCGGCGGGCCAATCAGGTGCAGCGGCGGCACGACGACATGGAGAAGCAAGCGTTCCGCAAGGCTTAGAGGGCCGGTGTCTGAACTGCTGGGCCCTGCTCTGCATTCAGCCATGGACGCGATGTGAACCGTCCGGTTCTGATAACCGCTCAGTTTTTTTAATTAGGCTGATTTTAAACTCATAATAATCATTTGATGATCGCTCTCAAACCCCACCCTCGGAATCGCTCTCAGCCCCACCCTCAGAATCGCCCTCAGCCCCTCCCTCAGCCCCATCCTCAGAATCTGCCTCAGCCCCACCCTCAGAATCGCCCTCAGCCTCACCCTCAGAATCGCCCTCAGCCCCACCCTCAGAATCTCCCTCAGCCCTACCCTCAGAATCGCCCTCAGCCCCACCCTCAGAATCTGCCTCAGCCCCGCCATTAGAATCTGCCTCAGCCCCACCCTCAGAATCTGCCTCAGCCCGCCCTTAGAATCTCCCTCAGCCCCACCCTCAGAATCTCCCTCAGCCCGCCCTTAGAATCTCCCTCAGCCCCACCCTCAGAATCTGCCTCAGCCCCACCCTCAAAATCGCCCTCAGCCCCACCCTCAGAATCTCCCTCAGCCCGCCCTTAGAATCTCCCTCAGCCCCACCCTCAGAATCGCCCCAAGCCGCCAGTAAAGGCCTTAAGCAGGCGCAGGGATCAGTGAGAATGGCGGGGGATTCGAGCGGCAAGGCAGGCAGCTTCAGTGGGGAATTCAGCCGGTGTCAAATTGCCGCTGAAAGCCACTGAGCCGCAACGGTGCCGAGTCGCAAACCCGGGGATTTTCATTGAGCTCTGTTTGCCCTGGCGCAGCGCCCCATTGTTCCGCATCCTGGCGGATGTTTGCCCCCAGTTCAACTCGGCAGCCTTCGGCGCCGCTTCCCCAAGTCCCGGAGATTGTCAATATGCCATTTTATTGGTGGCAATCGGCTCCCAGTGGGTGCGGCAACTGCCAGCCTGGTATTCAGCTGCGACTGCAGGCTGGGATAGCTTTCAGCTCCCGCGTGTCCCCTGTGTGCTCGGTAATTCAATGCTGCAAATATTGTGCTCTGTAATGCCTGTAGCTGAAGCTGTCATTTGTAAATAAAATTTAAGCCTTGCCAGCTCTGCTTGTCAAACTGACACGCGGTGAGTGAGATCAGTCTCTGTTTTGCTGTTTATTTAAATTACTGCTGATAGGGGATTCAAGTGTTAATTATGCACTAATTATTGATTATCAATGAGTTCTACCTGACTCAACACTGCTCTGTTTGTGCGTTTCTGCTGCCAAGTGACCTGCATTGTCTGGAGAGTGACAATCCAGCGTCTACCGAGTGACATCCAGCGTCTGCCGAGTGACATCCAGCGTCTGCCGAGTGACACTCCAGCGTCTACCGAGTGACACTCCAGCATCTACCGAGTGACATGTCCGCCTTCTCATTCGGCGCCAGTCCGGCTGCCTCGGCGGGCCCGAAGCTGGCCACGGTGGCCCCCCTGGCGGCGGGCAGCTCCAGCACCCTGGGCGGCCTCAACCTGTCGCTGACGCCGCAACAGCCGCCCGCATTCGGGGCCGCGGCGTCAACGGGCGGCTCCTTGGCAGCGGCCGGGGCGGCCGGCGGGACGCCTGGAGCGGCTGGCGGCCCAGCGGCGGCCGGGCAGTCTTCAACCATCGTGGGCCTCAACTTGTCCTCCACCACGCCCCTCAGCTCCCTCGCCTCCGCGCCCTCGGCGCCGCCAGCAGCCGGCCAGCCGGCGCCCTTTGGCTTTGGCGCCTCAGCCACTGGCGCCAAGCCCGCCACCGCCGCCGCTCCGTCTGGCGCCCCAGCGCCGGCTTTTGGCAGCTTTTTTGGCGCTGCCTCGGCATCGACGACCGGCGCACCTGCTGCTGCGGCACCTGGGGCCGCCCTTAAGGGCCTCGGAGGCGCTGGGGCCTCCACTCAGTCGTCCACCATCGTAGGGCTCAACCTGTCCACCGCGCCGCTGTCTCTGGCAGCCCCGGCTGCTGCCTCAGCTGCAGCCAAGCCGGCACTTAGCCTGACGCTCGGAGCCGCTCCGACCGCTGCGGCCGCTCCAGCGCCAGGAGGCTTCTCGTTCGGCACCTCGGCTCCGGCGCCTGGCGCTTCCACTTTGGCGGCTGCGGCAACATCAGCGCCAGCAGCTGCGGCGCCAGCCTTTCGTGGCCTCGGCGGCGTCCCGGGTTCGAGTCTCGCCAGCGGCTCCGCGGCTGCTGGCAGCGGCGGCGCGGGAATCGGCGGTTTTGGCGCCGGCAGCTCAAGCGGCAGCGGTGGCGCCGGCGCTAGCGGCTCCACGACGGAGGCGAAGAGCGTGCTGGAGTCGGAGATCCCGCATGAGGTCCTGGTGACTGTGGAGGCCTTCCGCCGCCACGTCGCTTCCCAGCGGGAGCTGCGGCTGCGCATGGAGGCGGACAGGGCGGGGCTGGCGCAGGAGCTCGGCAGGGTGGCGGAAGAGGCGGAGTCGGTGGCGCAGGCCGTTAGGCGGTTGGCCACCGGCCGGGCCGCCAGCGTCAGCGCCGCCGTGAGGCTTCGCAGCGACCTGGCGGAGCTCGGCAGGCAGCTGTCGGTGGCCCGTCGGAGCTTCGAGCAGCCGGCCTGGCAGCAGGCGGACAGCCAGGAGGCGCTGGACCTGCTGGGCCAGCTGGTGACCGAGGCGGCCGGCAAAATTCGCCTGCTGAGGGCGGAGATCGAGGACCTCGAGGCTGCGCTCTGTCTAGACGGCAGCAGCGGCCGGGTCAGCGGCCAGGAGCTGCTCAACGCGCTGCGGCAGGCGCGTGAGGCGCTGGTTGCCTGCGCCGCCGAGCTGGGCGCCGCTAGCGCCACCTGCGACCGCCTGCGCGCCGACTTCCTCGCCTACCGGCGCTCCCGCGGCGACTTCCGCAACCCGTTCGCCGCCTCCGCCTCGCCGCGCGCCGCCTCCGCTACCTCCCCGTTTTCCGGCCGCGGCCGCCACTCGAACTTCGGGCCGCCGCCTTGCGACGACTCGCTGGCTGCTGCTTCTGCGGCCGCCACCGCCGCCGCAGCCGCCGCCTCCGTGGCCACCCAGCCTGCGGCGGCCGCTCCGTCCCTCTTCGGCGGCGCCGGCGGCTTCGGTGGATTTTCCGCTGCTGGACAGGCGGCGCCGGCGTTCGGCGCCACTGCGGCCTCAGCGCCTTTCGCCGGCTTCGGCGCCCCGGCTGGCGGCCCCGGCGGCGGCCTCTTTGGCTTCTCGGCCGCTAAGCGGAAGCCGTGAATTCTCGGGCCCGAGCTCGAACCTGGTGCTCCTGACTCCGCCCCCTCCCAGCTGCAATAATTTTTGTCTCCGAACTGCTCCGCTCGGCCAGCCTGCAGGCCGCATTTACTCGATAAAGCAAAATAAACCAGCCGCAATTTGCTCTGATTTGGCTGTCGCTTCTCATTCACAACTGCCCGTCTTTGCCCTTGTTTTCTTGGGGATGCTCTGGGATTAGTAACAGGCTCGTCATCCCCTGCTTGACCCGCTAGCTAATCCCCCTGCTTCCGGCTCTCAGCCTCTTTAATCTCTGCATCTTCCCTGCTCAGCCAGTCTGTTTCAGCTTTGAAAGCGCTGCGGAGCTCTCCTGCTTTTAGAAGCAGCAACGCTTAGGGGACTGCTTGGCCAAGCATTGATGGCTGGGGCTTGATCTGAATATGATAGTTTAATGCTGCCCTGTAGCTCTGCGACCTCCTGCTTACCTGCCACGGCCTCTACGGTTGCCATTCTCATTCATTCTCACCGCTTTTATGGTTCCCTAGCAATTCCCCAGCCCATACCCCGCCTCCGCGATTCCCCAGCCCATACCCCGCCTCCGCGATTCCCCAGCCCATACCCCGCCTCCGCAATTCCCCAGCCCATACCCCGCCTCCGAAATTCCCCAGCCCATACCCCGCCTCCGCAATTCCCCAGCCCATACCCCGCCTCCGCAATTCCCCAGCCCATACCCCGCCTCCGCAATTCCCCAGCCCATACCCCGCCTCCGCAATTCCCCAGCCCATACCCCGCCTCCGCAATTCCCCAGCCCATACCCCGCTCCGCAATTCCCCAGCCCATACCCCGCTCCGCAATTCCCCATCCCATACCCCGCCTCCGCAATTCCCCAGCCCATGTCAGCAGCAGCGAAGCCGCCCCCGACGCTTGCAGAACGGTGACGAGAGCCTCTCCCCGGCTGAGCAGCAGCCGCAGCAGCAGCAGAGGCCGCAGTTCCAGCAGCCGGTGTCCCTGTCGGACTTCTTCCTGCAGCTGGACGAATACCAGCCCACCATCCCGGACCGGGTCACTCAGTACTACCTGGAGCGCAGCGGCCTGGAGGTGGCCGACCAGCGCCTGCTCCGCCTGGTGTCCCTAGCCGGCCAGAAGTTCATTTCAGACATCGTGAGCGACGCCATGCACCACTGCCGAGCCAGGCAGGGCGGCCCCGCGGCCAAGCGGGCCAGCGGCGGCACCCCGGGAGCCGCGGCCGCCGGCACCGCCTCCGCCGCCCCCGGAGCTGCCGGGGCTGCCGGCTCGGCTGCCGCTGGCGGCGGCGGCTCCTCCGGCCAGCCCGGCAAGCGCCTGACACTGACAATGGAGGACCTCGGCCCGGCCTTCCAGGAGTGCGGCATCAACGTGCAGCGGCCGCCGTATTTTACCTGAGCGGCCCCTTGCTGAGTACTCCGGGCCGGTGTACAGAGCTGCGGCCGCTGCTGGCTTGCAATCGGGGCTTCGATGCTCATCATGCTGCTCACGGATTTCTGCCTGTGCTGTTTTTGCTGTACTTGGCTGTATTTTGCTGTATTTCATTGTACTTTGCTGTATTTTGTTGTTCTTTTGGTGCCTCCTGCACCCTATCTTCCCCTCATCTCTTTCCCTCCCCTTCTCTCCCCTCTCCCATTCTATCCCCTCACCCTTCTATCCCCTCTCCCATGCTATCCCCTCACCCTTCTATCCCCTCTCCCATTCTATCCCCTCTCATATTCTATCCCCTCCCATTCTATCCCCTCTCCCATTCTATCCCCTCTCCCTTCTATCCCCTCTCCCATTCTATCCCCTCTCCCATTCTATCCCCTCTCCCATTCTATCCCCTATCCCTTCTATCCCCTCTCCCTTCTATCCCCTCTCCCATTCTATCCCCTCTCCCATTCTATCCCATCCCTTCTATCCCCTCTCCCTTCTATCCCCTCTCCCTTCTATCCCCTCTCCCTTCTATCCCCTCTCCCATTCTATCCCCTCTCCCTTCTATCCCCTCTCCCATTCTATCCCCTCTCCCTTCTATCCCCCTCCCATTCTATCCCCTCTCCCATTCTATCCCCTATCCCATTCTTTCCCCTCTCCCATTCTTTCCCCTCTCCCTTCTATCCCCCTCCCATTCTATCCCCTCTCCCCAATTCTCGGGCCCTGGTTCGTTCTCGGCCTGTGCATATTTTTACTCATGCGCTGCAGTCTCAGCTCGCAGCCAGAAATACACGAGACCGCCTTGACCTGCTGCTTGCTTTGGGGAGTCGCAGCGGCAGCTGCTGTTGAAGTATCTGCACTGTTATCGCTGATCACTGAATGGCGGAGTGCTGACTCGCCTCTCTTTTGACTCGGACTCAGTTTAAACCCCCTGGCAACTGGCTGCAGGCCTTGCCAACCCGCTGGGCAGTGAGCAGCTGAGTCTGACAAGCCTAGCCAATGGCGGCTGAGCTGCCCCAGCCTGCTGCCGCACTCAAAAGCCTGAGCAGCCCTCCTCCCGCGCTCTCCTCGCTCGGGTTTCTGTTAATTTTCCCAAACACCCGCTTGGAGCAGCTCGAAATTCAACTCGGAATGCCTCGACTCGCCCTGCTGACCTGCCTGCTGGCCGCCCTGTGCGCCTGTGAGTTCCACTGCTCAAATTCTCTGAGTAGCCTTTCACGATTCACCGACTTAACCGTCTCGCCGATTGCAGCCACCCTTTTGGCGCTGCCGCCTGCCCGTGCACTGCCCGCTGAGTCAGCTGAGCCCTGGATGCAGGGGTGAGCGTTTGCGAGCCGACATGTATCGCTAACAACAGCTTTGATGATAAGGGTTTAATTGGGCCTGTGGGTAGAACAATATCACTGATTGAAATGCATCAATTGGGTTCTACATATAGGCTGTAGCCGGTTTTGGGTTCTACATATAGATCGACACCGGGTGTTGGGTTTTACATGTAGATCGACACCGGGTGTTGGGCTCTACATGTAGATCGGCACATCGGGTGTTGGGTTTTACATGTAGATCGGCCCCGGGTGTTGGGTTCTACATGTAGATCGGCACCGGGTGTTGGGTTCTACATGTAGATCGGCCCCGGGTGTTGGGTTCTACATGTAGATCGGCACCGGGTGTTGGGTTCTACATGTAGATCGGCCCCGGGTGTTGGGTTCTACATGTAGATCGGCCCCGGGTGTTGGGTTCTACATGTAGATCGGCCCCGGGTGTTGGGCTCTACATGTAGATCGGCACCGGGTGTTGTGTTCTACATGTAGATCGGCCCCGGGTGTTGTGTTCTACATGTAGATCGGCACCGGGTGTTGTGTTCTACATGTAGATCGGCCCCGGGTGTTGGATTCTACATGTAGATCGGCCCCGGGTGTTGGGTTCTACATGTAGATCGGCACCGGGTGTTGGATTCTACATGTAGATCGGCCCCGGGTGTTGGGTTTGGTCAGTACTGGAACACAGTACGAACTTTTTCAGACTACATATGTAGGGTACAAGCGGCTTAATACAGAGAAGTTCGGGATTTTTAATTTTTGCCAAAGTCCAAGGCTGAGAGTTTTCTCCCGCGCTTCAAATAGCCGCAGATTCTGGCGAACCGGAAATGTCCGGCTTCTAAAATCACCTGCAGGGGCTTTGGGTGGGGATTAGAGCAGAAAGTGTTCAAAGCTCAAAGAGCCAGCGGGTCCCGTGCGCTCGCCGCGGGATCAAAGGCCAGCTCCTTTTGTGGTCGGAATTTTCCTGATTTCACAGGTGACGCCCCTGACTGACAGGTGACGTCCCTAACTGACAGGTGATGTCCCTGACTGACAGGTGATGTCCTGTCCTGACTGACAGGTGATGTCCCTGACTGACAGCTGATGTCCTGACTGACAGGTGATGTCCCTGACTGACAGGTGATGTCCCTGACTGACAGGTGATGTCCCTGACTGACGGATGATGTCCCTGACTGGACAGATGACGCCCCTGACTGACAGGTGATGTCCCTGACTGACAGGTGATGTCCCTGACTGACAGGTGATGTCCCTGACTGACAGCTGATGTCCTGACTGACAGGTGATGTCCCTGACTGACAGGTGATGTCCCTGACTGACAGGTGATGTCCCTGACTGACAGGTGATGTCCCTGACTGACAGCTGATGTCCTGACTGACAGGTGATGTCCCTGACTGACAAGTGAAAGTCCCTGACTATCAGGCGATAATCCCTGAGTAACAGGTGGCTCCCTTAACCCTAGTCACTGACCCGTGGAGCAATTTTCTGATTTTTCCCCAAAATCCGGCGGCGCCCTCAGAGGTCTCGCAGCGAAGCATCCGCGCGGATGAGCTCTCACTCTGCAGCTCTCGGAACTTTGCCTTCAGCGAAAGCAGCAGAAACTGCAGTTAAAACTCGAAATCAAAGAGCTCACAGCCTGCAAACACAGCAGTCTGATGGGGTGTATGCTTATTTCTCTTGGAGGGGTGCTGCAGATCCAGACACAGCTAACTGCGCAGGCAGGTGGGCAGCATGCTGCGAGCTGCCCTTCTCCACTATCAAGGGAGATGAAGTTGGATAAAAACTGCAATTTTCGCGAGTTGTTTATCTGCTCACTGCAAACTGCAGTTCCTTGAGCTGCACCATTCAGTCCCTTTCTGCCCAAATCTGCAATAACTTGAATGCGCTCTCATATTTCAATTCCTATCTTGATCCTCCTTCCCCAACTTCCCCTTCTCCTAATTCCCTTGTCTAGATTCAATTTCTTTCCTAGTTAGCTCTCTAAGTCTTCCCTAATTTTCCCTTTCCAAAGTTCCTCTCCTAATTCCCTTCTCTTCCCCATTCACGATTCCAATCCCCGGACAAAACTTTCTTGATTTTCCTTATTATTATTTCTTTATTATTATCATACTCGCAAACTACCCCTCTCCCGTCTCCCCTCTCCCGTCTCCCCTCTCCTGACTCCCCTCTCCCGTCTCCCCTCTCCCGACTCCCTCCCTCCCGATTCCCCTCTCCCGACTCCCCTCTCCCGTCTCCCCTCTCCCGACTCCCCTCTCCCGTCTCCCCTCTCCCGGCTCCCCTCTCCCGTCTCCCCTCTCCCGACTCCCCTCTCCCGACTCCCCTCTCCCGACTCCCCTCTCCCGACTCCCCTCTCCCGTCTCCCCTCTCCCGACTCCCCTCTCCCGACTCGCCTCTCCCGATTCCCCTCTCCCGACTCCCCTCTCCCGATTCCCCTCTCCCGACTCCCCTCTCCCGATTCCCCTCTTCCGACTCCCCTCTCCCGATTCCCCTCTCCCGATTCCCCTCTCCCGATTCCCCTCTCCCGATTCCCCTCTCCCGACTCCCCTCTCCCGATTCCCCTCTCCCGATTCCCCTCTCCCGACTCCCCTCTCCCGATTCCCCTCTCCCGATTCCCCTCTCCCGACTCCCCACTCCCGATTAACCTCTCCCGATTACCCTCTCCCGATTCCCTTCTCCCGACTCCCCTCTCCCGATTAACCTCTCCCGATTCCCCTCTCCCGACTCCCCTCTCCCGACTCCCCTCTCCCGACTCCCCTCTCCCGACTCCCCTCTCCCGATTCCCTTCTCACGACTCCCCTTTCCTGATTATCTGGTTTTATCCCCTTCTCGCACTTCCCAGTTCCCTATCTTCCTAGTCATATCTAAACCAGCCCCATCTATCTCCCAGTTTCCACTTTTCACTTCACCATCCGCCCCGTTCCCTGTGCAGCTGCACGCACACGCGACACCTCAGCACCCCACCCACCCGCAGCAAGCGCTGGTGGCCGATGAAGTACACCTTTGAGGAGGCCGACCAGCCCAAGGAGCCGCCGTTCCGCAACGGCGACGGCGGCCGGGAGACCAGGGGCGGCCGGCTCCGCTGGGAGGACTTGGAATGACACCAACTGGGGCCGGAGCTGACCCGACAGGGTGACTCTGACACTTGCTGACATTTGCTGACACTTGACTTTGGAGTTTCTGACAAATATATTGGAGCCGTGCTGAGCGGGCGCCGCAGCAGCTCTGCGTCCTGCATCGAAAATACTGCTAATATTTGTGATCTTTTTGCCAATGCGACTGGCCCACCCTGTCTACCTCACCCTGACTACCCCACCCTGACTACCCCACCCTGTCTACCCCACCCTGACTTACCCCACCCTGTCTACCCAACCCTGTCTACCCCACCCTGACTTACCCCACCCTGTCTACCCCACCCTGTCTACCCCACCCTGACTTACCCCACCCTGTCTACCCCACCCTGACTTACCCCACCCTGACTTACCCCACCCTGACTTACCCCACCCTGTCTACTCCACCCTGACTGTCCCACCCTGTCTACCCCACCTACATGCAGAATACGAATCTATTCCACTGCATCTGCCGTATCTACCCCACACTGTACGGTACATCCATACAGCATCAGCTCAACCTAATTAAGTACCTACCTACCCCATCAATTATCCACTCAAATCCCATTGTCAGAAATGGGCATTTCCAATTTCAGGCATCCACTTACGACGCCTTTATCCTATCCATTTTATCCCGGCAACTGGCCGCGGCCAAAAATCCAAGCCCACCTGCTGCGGGGACTGCAGCTGCGATCTAACAGGCTTTGGATGGCCGCACTGAGGTGTCAATTAACTCACCTTCCCTTCCAGCCACACTTTCTATTCGTCTCTTTTTCCCCATTTCCCTCTTCAACTCCCTCCAGCTCGGCGACCCTTTTATCCCCCCTCGGCGCGGCCTGAAAGGCGGTGGCGGCTGCGGTCCGAATTCCGGGCGTGGCGAAAATTGAATTGAGGGGCTCAGCGGCCCGGTCTGCGGGCCCCGCTGAAATCCAATGGCGCTCGGATATGAACTCAATTTGGCTGCAGCTTGCCGCCTTTGCCTTTGCCTGCCTGCCTGCCTGCCTGCCTGCCTGCCTGCCTGCCTGCCTGCCTGCCTGCCTGCCTGCCTGCCTGCCTGCCTGCCTGCCTGCCTGCCTGCCTGCCTGCCTGCCTGCCTGCCTGCCTGCCTGCCTGCCTGCCTGCCTGCCTGCCTGCCTGCCTGCCTGCCTGCCTGCCTGCCTGTCTGTCTGTCTGTCTGTCTGTCTGTCTGTCTGTCTGTCTGTCTGTCTGTCTGTCTGTCTTAGTGTCTGTCTGTCTTAGTGTCTGTCTGTCTGTCTGTCTGTCTTAGTGTCTGTCTGTCTGTCTTAGTGTCTGTCTGTCTGTCTGTCTGTCTTAGTGTCTGTCTGTCTGTCTTAGTGTCTGTCTGTCTTAGTGTCTGTCTGTCTGTCTGTCTTAGTGTCTGCCTGCCTGCCTGCCTGCCTGCCTGCCTGCCTGCCTGTCTGTCTGTCTGTCTGTCTGTCTGTCTGTCTGTCTGTCTTAGTGTCTGTCTGTCTGTCTGTCTGTCTGTCTGTCTGTCTGTCTGTCTGTCTGTCTGTCTGTCTGTCTGTCTGTCTGTCTTAGTGTCTGTCTGTCTGTCTTCCTGCCTGTCTGTCTGTCTGTCTTAGTGTCTGTCTGTCTGTCTGTCTGTCTTAGTGTCTGTCTGTCTTAGTGTCTGTCTGTCTGTCTGTCTGTCTGTCTGTCTGTCTGTCTGTCTGTCTGTCTGTCTGTCTTAGTGTCTGTCTGTCTTAGTGTCTGTCTGTCTGTCTGTCTGTCTGTCTGTCTGTCTGTCTGTCTGTCTGTCTGTCTTAGTGTCTGTCTGTCTGTCTGTCTGTCTGTCTGTCTGTCTGTCTGTCTGTCTGTCTGTCTGTCTGTCTTAGTGTCTGTCTGTCTGTCTGTCTGTCTGTCTGTCTGTCTGTCTGTCTGTCTGTCTGCCTGTCTTAGTGTCTGTCTGTCTTAGTGTCTGTCTGTCTGTCTGTCTGTCTGTCTGTCTGTCTGTCTGTCTTTCTGTCTAACTACATAAAGAAGCTGTGAGCAGTCGTACAGAGATTTCTTGGTAACCCCAAGGTATCCAACCATAAGCAACTCATTGAGGACCTGCTCAAATCATACAGAAGAAAAGCAGTGAGCTCTCACCGAGGCTACAAAATGGGTGACTACTCAGAAGAGCACGGATGCCATCAGAACATCAAGGGCTTTGAGCAGGGGTAACAAAGGCCAAGAACATTGCTTTCTGCAGCCTTTGTTCTACAAAGAGCAACTTCTGATTAAATGCCGATGAAGTAAGAAGCTGTTGGGAAAGAATAATAAAATAATTTTACTAAGCTGAAGTTTTGTTGCAAACTGAAATCAGGAGGTGGAGCAACATTTTTTGCTACAGGCTGCGTGCTTTTTCCGAATTGTCACTCCTGCATTGAAGCCGACATACGGCTACACGGTGAAAGCATTCCCTGTGAATTCACTGGCACATTCCCAATTCCCTGTGAATTCACCGTCACATTCCCAATTCCCTGTGAATTCACCGTCACATTCCCAATTCCCTGTGAATTCACCGTCACATTCCCAATTCCCTGTGAATTCACCGTCACATTCCCAATTCCCTGTCTCAGGCCCGGTTTATCCTCCCCTTCAAGGCTTTAAGCTGCCTGCAGGGGTCTGTCCAGCACTTCTTGTTGATTGGCACTTGCCACCGGCTCCAAAGCAGGCCGCTAATCTGCCGGATTTCTGGCGGCACAATTTTCCCCTTCCCCTTTGAGCGCTTTGGATCTCCCTGATTACCGCGCTGTACATCAGTGGACTCAGCACAAGATGAGGTGAGCAGTGAGGAAGGGATTAGTGAGCTCAGGCTGCACTCAGCAGAATTAGTCTGGCAGTCACCACCCGGTGGTTAAAAATAGCCGCAGATCTGGCGACTGTCTATGGCCGGGAGGGCCTCGGGCCCGCGGTGTACAGTCAGCTCTAGTGAGCGATCTATTCCTAGGCAGCTAACACAGCTAGCAGCGAGAGCAGTGGTTGGAAAGCACAGATTGGGAGCCCGAGCGGATTCTAAAGTGCACTCAGGCCAGCCAGTCGCCAGCATGACCGGCAGCTCCAGCATCGTCACCCGCAAGCTCGTGCCGGCACCGGCCGCGCCCGAGTCCCGCAACCTCAACAACCTGGCCAACGTGAACAACAGCTCGCACTACCCGCCGGTGCCCTACCCCCACTGGCGGACTCCAGCGACTATGAGGTGCAGGTGCACGTGAACTTCCAGACCAGGGAGATGCGCCTGCTGCGCGTGCAGGGCGTCGCCGACACCGAGGGCGCCGACGTGCTGCTGTTCACCAGGCAGAAATGCCGCGCGGACTGCGCGGACAGTGCCTGCCAGGCCTGTCGCACGCAGAAGCTGTACCAGGACCGCGCTGGCGACCCGCAGGGCTCCGTGCCCTTCACGCCGCACCAGGAGTATCTGTACTGCCTGCGCTTCGACAAGCAGCCCGTCACCGCGCTGCTGGCGCTGACACCGCGAGAGCAAGACGTTGAAGTGCAGGAGAAGGGCGTCCTGGCCTACTGGTTCATGAAGTGGCTGGAACGGGCCAAGATCCTCAACCCCACTGGCGCGGTGGACGAGATCGGCAGCAGGCCGCTCGGCATCAAACCGGTCGCCTCCGCCCCGGCCGAGCCCGCGCCGGTGCAGCAGGCGGAGCCGCAACCGCCGCCCCCGCCGCCGCCGCCCCCGCCAACATCGCTGCCGCCCCCACCGCCACCGCCGCCGCCGCCGTCGGAGGTCGAGGACCCGTACGACCAGCTTAAGGAGGAGGCACCGCAAGCGGAGGACCAGGCACCGCAAGCAGAGGACCAGGCACCGCAAGCGGAGGACCAGGCACCGCAAGCAGAGGACCAGGCACCGCAAGCGGAGGACCAGGCACCCGCCACCGAGGAGTGCCCGCACAAGCAGACCAGCGACTACCTGCCCAACATGCAGGTGATCTACCAGGTGAAGAAGGACCAGCTGGGCGTCGTGCTGCCCAAGCCGGAGCAGCTCACCCGGCCCATCGACATCATTCTGATCTCGCACGAAGAGGGCAACAGCAAGGTGCAGTCGGTCACGATGGAGCCGGGCGCGGTGAAGAGCGGCAGCAACCTGGTGGCGCTGCGCAATATGGCGTACACCCTGCGGGTGCAGCTGCACGGCCTGGGCCGCCCCGTGGACTTGCTCGACTTCATCACCGAGCAGAAGATTTTGCGCGTCCAGGAATCAAAGGATGCCCCCAAGCAGCTCAACTTCCTGATGGAGCGCCTCATCGAGCAGCGCGGCACCTTCGTGCTGCACATCACTTTCGACGAGAAAATCGTGGAGGTCGGCACGAAGCCGCTCGGCGAGTTCTACCTGGACGTCGATGTTGACGCGCACCGGATGCTGATCGGCACCATCAAGTCGCACGTAGCCAAGCACTACCGCGTGGAGAAGGTGCTCAAGGAGACCAACTCGAACATCCTGCTGGCCGACAAGCAGCTCGTGTTCGAGGGCGGCGTGGACCCCGACAGCCTGACAATCCGGGAGAGCATCCCCATCGAGCGGATGTCCGACTATCTCATCACGGTGGTGGACCCCGCCACCAAGCAGACGCTGCCCACCAGCGTGCTGGCCTTCCAGCGCAACGCCCTGTACGTCAAGGAAATCAAAAACAGCGACGTCCGCCTGCACGTGACGGTGCAGCGGCAGCCCACCATGGTGTCGCAGTCCTCCAACGCCAACAACCGGCGCTCCGCCGCCTCGCCGCTGATCTCCGTGGACCGGCAGGACCCAAGCGACCCCAGCTCGGCCTTCCACTGCCCGTTCCGCAGCGGCTGGAACTGCTTCCGCATTCACCACAGCGCCTGCGCCGAGGGCGACCGCCCGCCGCTGTCTTCTGTCGGCTCCGCCTCGCCCGCCGAGTCCGTCCGGGACGCCGAGACGGCCACCGCGGCCACCGGCCAACTGGCGACATCCTCAACGTCCGAGCCAGTCAGCGGGCGGCGCAGCTCGACCGCCAAGTCCGCCAGCTTCAGCCTCGACGTCGACCTGCCGGCGCTGAAGGCCCGCCTGCTGCCCTGCGGCGAGGCGGCCGCTGCCCAGCCTCCCAGATCGGCGCTCTTCATCATCTACGAGGAGAGCTACGACGGCAAACTGCGCTCTACGCCCTGCCACCTGGGCCAGGCCTTCAAGGTGAAGCACTGGTGCAAGTACACCGTCAAGTGCGTGGAGTCCGACTGCCTGAACCCTCTGCTGACCTTCTGCATCACCGACAAGGAAGTCGCCGACGTCCGCGCCTGCAGCTCCTCTGTGCGGCTCAGCAAGAGGTTCGTCCACGAGGTCGTCTGACCCCAGCCGACCCCGCCTGTGTTGCGCTGATTCTGCGACCTATTTTTGAATTTGACCGCACAGCATTTGTTTGCCAGTCAGTTTTCTGTTCCTCCAGGTCCCCCCATTATTTTGAACGAAAACAATAAAAACCTCCGCACTTTGCTCTGCTGGCGAGAATTTTGCGGTTGAATTGGCAGCGCAGTTTATAATATGTCAATTCTTCTGAAGCCGACAAACTGACCCTCCAGCTCTCGTGTCCCTTGCATGCCATTTTCAATTTGCTTGGTGGCTTCTTGCAGTCTAATACTTAAAGTCACTCACTCAGTGCGCGATCCGATCCTCAAGTCACTCTACTCAGTGTGCGATCTGATCCTCAAGTCACTCTACTCAGTGTGCGATCTGATCCTCAAGTCACTTTACTCAGTGTGCGATCTGATCCTCAAGTCACTCTACTCAGTGTGCGATCCGATCCTCAAGTCACTCTACTCAGTGTGCGATCTGATCCTCAAGTCACTCTACTCAGTGTGCGATCTGATCCTCAAGTCACTCTACTCAGTGTGCGATCCGATCCTCAAGTCACTCTACTCAGTGTGCGATCCGATCCTCAAGTCACTCTACTGAGTGTGCGATCTGATCCTCAAGTCACTCTACTCAGTGTGCGATCTGATCCTCAAGTCACTCTACTCAGTGTGCGATCCGATCCTCAAGTCACTCTACTCAGTGTGCGATCTGATCCTCAAGTCACTCTACTCAGTGTGCGATCTGATCCTCAAGTCACTCTACTCAGTGTGTGATCTGATCATTGAGTCACTCTACTCAGTGTGCGATCCGATCCTCAAGTCACTCTACTCAGTGTGCGATCCGATCCTCAAGTCACTCAGTGTGCGATCCGATCATCAAGTCACTCTACTCAGTGTGCGATCTGATCCTCAAGTCACTCAGTGTGCGATCCGATCCTCAAGTCACTCTACTCAGTGTGCGATCTGATCCTCAAGTCACTCTACTCAGTGTGCGATCCGATCCTCAAGTCACTCTACTCAGTGTGCGATCCGATCCTCAAGTCACTCTACTCAGTGTGCGATCCGATCCTCAAGTCACTCTACTCAGTGTGCGATCCGATCCTCAAGTCACTCTACTCAGTGTGCGATCTGATCCTCAAGTCACTCTACTCAGTGTGCGATCCGATCCTCAAGTCACTCTACTCAGTGTGCGATCTGATCATTGAGTCAGCAGCCGTTAGTTGCATGGCAGGATCTGATTAATTCAGTTCAGCTGGTGATTCGCTCCCAATGCAGTCCTACTGCCTCATCAAGTGCAGTGTACCAGATAGAACACGGGAACATGTAGGAGTTGAAGGCTGAGCTGCATCATCACACTCTCTTTCATTATCTCATCAGAAGTAATTGATTCATTATTACAGAGAGCTTTTTTATTACAATTTATTTCCCACGTTTACAATGCCATCAGTTTAAAGGCTTTTTTCTGCTTTTACTGCCCTAGACAGGGCCGGGCTTAACTAAAAGCAAGATTTCTATAACCGCTCTTCTAAATTAGTCGAGTTTAGCACTTTTGTACGCTCCAGTCGTGTTTACCGATTGGCAGTCCCATGCGGCTTCAATTCCTGGAAAGCTTCATTAACCGTTGGCTGGTTGAACATGCTCCTGTCGGAGAAGCGGTTTGAAGTGGTGTGCAGCAGGTTCCGCAGCCCCCCGTAGCCGCTCCAGTTCCGCTTCTCGATGCCAATGGAAACCAAAATTTTGTGAAGAGTTTAAGAGTGGTGATCAGTCACGATCGAAAACTCCCACTTCTAGACACTGGAGAGCAAGTGCCTATGGGTATATGCAAAATCAAACAACTCTCACTGCGGCGGATCCTCTTGTAGTTTGCAGACGTCTGGGTCTTGCAGGGTGCAGCGCTGTCTGGCTTGGCTGAGCGGTGGCGGCGGCCGGTTCCGGTGAACAGCTGTTGTCTCCCGGAATCCTTAACCTTTTCTGTGGGTAGACCAAAACGAGAGCGAATCAGAATTCTTGACGGTCCTCGAGCTCGGAATTAACAATAGAACGTGCGCCCTAATGAACAATTGAAGTCTCTAAGATCTGTAACAGGTCCTCCTGAAGGGCGTCTTCTTCGTTACCTCCGAAACGTAACGGATAACTCGAATCAAATCAATAAATCCTAGGCAACAAGGAGGCCTTTCTCAAAATGTGTCGACAATAAAAAGACTTGTAAACTTAGTTAATCAACTTATTAGCGCCAGTAACAAAGAACTAAATAAGGTAAACGCTTACCAATCTGTCCGGATTTCTCTCAGAGATGGGTCTTCTTCATTAACTTATTCCAAAGTCTTTCTTAATACCGCTCCGAGTCTTCATTTTTGACTCTGATTTCCACCAATTTTTAGATCAAAATTATGGGGGAAAACTGGTTTAAAATCGGATATTTACTTAGGTCACACATGTTTGATTAAGGGGTCATGAATGTTTGAGCATTTACCATCTTTGGAATAAAGCAAATACAACTCCTGAGAACCGGTTCCTTGATCAAATAAACATTGGTCCTACGAAGTCTAAAAATACATATGACTCATTATGACTTATTCTAAAAATAGATTGCGAGTTTAAATTGGTTTTCTTAGATGTTACTTGAAGTTGTGCATTACGGTATGATTATAACGGCTCTCTACAGTTGTAGCAGCTTCTCCTCCCGCTGGCCCTGCTGGCTCTGGCCATGTAGTGCACGATGCCGCGGCACGGGCTGAAATTGAATGATCTTCCCAATCCAACAACTGGCTCGAAGACGATCACTCCCACAGTGTTGTCGGGAAAGCTGGCAGACACGGCACTGAAGATCGCGTCAGCCAGCTGGCCTTAGCTGCCAGATGCCCGATCTGTTTGTAGCGATGAAGGACGGCATCCGGGATGCCTGTTGACTAGATGACTTAACCAACCCAGCGTCTCCGTGCGGGTGCAGCGGAGAGCAGCAGCAGCAGCACCCCCATAGCAGTTGACAGCAGGGCATATGGAAGGCATTGTGTTGAGTGAATGGCTGATTTTGTGCAAGCAAAATTCTTGGGTGTCCCGAACTGCCGCTCAGGCTGCAAAAATTCGTATTTTCTGGTTTTTAATCGATACGCTGAATTGATTGTCTTCAAACGATTTGCAGGCATTATTGGGGCTGGAGCCATTCACAACTGATATCCGAATTCACTGCGTCTGTCCAGTAGAAATTGTCAAATCATTTTTTCAAATGATATATTAGCTTTCAGCTTGCAATCTGTTTAAGAGGCAAAAAAGAAAGAATATTGTATAGACTATGTAGTAGGGCATTATTTTAGGAACGGGAAATTTTGTGGGTTTAAATATGCTTTTACCCTACTATCAGTAGTTTCAACCCGGGGAAATAATTAGAGCGGGGGTAAGTGGATAAAATCGGGGTTCCTTTAGAAATACAGAGCAGTTGGGCTCTTGGGAAAGAAAGCCGCCTTCGTTGGAGTGTCTTCTCCTGTTTAACTTAGAGAATTCACGAAGAAGTGGTAAGAAAAGGGAAATATAAAGGGATAGGTTTGCACAGAGGAGTCTTGCCTCTAAAATATTGGGAGTCTTGCCCAAAACGCACAACGGGAATAAAACTAGGGAATTAATGTAACACAAATAACCTTTTGTACGCATTCTCTTTATTATTAAATATTTCCAACTGATAACTATAATCTTTGGTGTCCTGACTCACTTCTTTAATCTAAAGTACTAGACTTAGGGAAAGCAGGAAACCTGGTGGCAGCGAACTACCAAACATTTAAACAGTACCGCAGATAATAATCCACTCATAATCCTTAGCAATAGAAACCAGTAGCTTAGCCGCGGTTACACGCCCATTCCAACTACAATTACTACACGTAGCATTGGACCCCGTACCGTGACTGTTGTTCGTTTATTAAAGAAACGATGCTTGAAACAAAAATACATGAGCCCTGAAAGCGAGCCATATTGAGTTTTGGCATCAAATTTGAGCCTCCCTGCAAACCCATGACTTGGCCTACCAACAACTCCCAATTGCCCTTGTGGCCCCTTCCCAAGAGTCACAGCATTTCAACAATTCTCCTGTGAGCCCTGACGTCTCAGTCATGCTCCGATCGAATGAACTCCGGAAAAAGCGAATCTTTTATTTTTATTTTACTTTCTTTCTTAAAGTCTGCTTCAGTTGAAAAGCTTTCAATAAATAACAATTGACACCATGCAAATTAGAACTCAGGCCGCTGCATTAGCAGTTCAGCTTTCAAAGCAAGTAAGTAAGTAAGTAAGTAAGTAAGTAAGTAATTAGGTAAGTAAGCAAGTAAGTAAGTAAGTAAGTGAGTAAGTAAGTAAGTAATTAAGTAAGTAAGTAAGTAAGTAAGTAAGTAAGTAAGTAAGTAAGTAAGTAATTAGGTAAGTAAGTAAGCAAGTAAGTAAGTAAGTAAGTAAGTAAGTAAGTAAGTAAGTAAGTAAGTAAGTAAGTAATTAGGTAAGTAAGCAAGTAAGTAAGTAAGTAAGTAAGTAAGTAATTAGGTAAGTAAGTAAGTAAGTAAGTAATTAGGTAAGTAAGCAAGTAAGTAAGTAAGTAAGTAAGTAAGTAAGTAAGTAAGTAAGTAAGTAAGTAAGTAAGTAAGTAAGTAAGTAAGTAAGTAAGTAAGTAAGTAAGTAAGTAAGTAAGTAAGTAAGTAAGTAAGTAAGTAAGTAAGTAAGTAAGTAAGTAAGTAAGTAAGTAAGTAAGTAAGTAAGTAAGTAAGTAATTAGGTAAGTAAGCAAGTAAGTAAGTAAGTAAGTAAGTAAGTAATTAGGTAAGTAAGTAAGTAAGTAAGTAATTAGGTAAGTAAGCAAGTAAGTAAGTAAGTAAGTAAGTAAGTAAGTAAGTAAGTAAGTAAGTAAGTAAGTAAGTAAGTAAGTAAGTAAGTAAGTAAGTAAGTAAGTAAGTAAGTAAGTAAGTAAGTAAGTAAGTAAGTAAGTAAGTAAGTAAGTAAGTAAGTAAGTAATTAGGTAAGTAAGCAAGTAAGTAAGTAAGTAAGTAAGTAAGTAAGTAAGTAAGTAAGTAAGTAAGTAAGTAATTAGGTAAGTAAGCAAGTAAGTAAGTAAGTAAGTAAGTAAGTAAGTAAGTAAGTAAGTAAGTAAGCAAGTAAGTAAGTAAGTAAGTAAGTAAGCAAGTAAGTAAGTAAGTAAGTAAGTAAGTAAGTAAGTAAGTAAGTAAGTAAGTAAGTAAGCAAGTAAGTAAGTAAGCAAGTAAGTAAGTAAGTAAGTAAGTAAGTAAGTAAGTAAGTAATTAGGTAAGTAAGCAAGTAAGTAAGTAAGTAAGTAAGTAAGTAAGTAAGTAAGTAAGTAAGTAAGTAAGTAAGCAAGTAAGCAAGTAAGTAAGTAAGTAAGTAAGTAAGCAAGTAAGTAAGTAAGTAAGTAAGTAAGTAAGTAAGCAAGTAAGCAAGTAAGTAAGTAAGTAAGCAAGCAAGTAAGTAAGTAAGTAAGTAAGTAAGTAAGTAGCAAACTAATTAAAAATAATTAACTTTTAATATCTTAGATTTTTTTCTTCAGCTTTCTCTCCTGTGTAAAATTTCATTTTAAGACTTTAAATCAACGTTGTTAAATATTTTCGCTTCATTAAATTCTAGCCAAACTCGGAAATTAAACATTTACTATATGGATACAAATAATTCGAAATAAGCATCAACCGTAAAAAACAACCTTAAGTGTTGAAAATGTTAATAATTAATCGTATTTTCCAAATATTAATTGTTTCAGCAACGCAGAAATTCACCATGCAGACGCAATCGCGGAGGGAGTGGATCAGGAAGGAAGGACTTGGGTCGGCATGCAGTTCGCACCTGCAGAGCCCGCTGCAGAGGGACCACTTTTACCAGCTTGCCCCCCTTCCTAACTGAGGTCTGTGCGGTGTTTCACACAGAAGGATTCAACTGAATCGGACAAGCGGGCGAACATGCGCGCCAAGTCCAATTTTAGCCCGTGCAAGATTAGTCGAGCCGTGGAGGGCTGTCACCCTAGACATCAAATGCGGCATTAACCATGGACTTCTATACTTAGCACACATGCATCTTTTTCTCTGCACACACTGCTAATATATATAACAACATGTATATAATTCGTTCCCAATCACAAGTAGTCCTGTCTGAATATAAAATTAATCAGTTGGAATTTGCGTCGTTGCCTCGCGATAAAAAATTAAATACATTTCTGATGGCCTCATGTGGTAACGCGAATTTTTTCGCTTCCAGTCCAGATGCTAAGTATAGAAGTCCATGCATTAACACACTCATTTGCTCATATATTTAATACTTAATTATTGATTACACCCACAGCAGATGTGCAACCGACAGCTCACAGCTTCAGTTACCCCAGCTAATGCTGGCACCCATTTTACATCAGCACACTCAATATGCATGCATATAAAAAGTGCTTCAAGCGGCAATTAGCACTCATAATACATATGCATGTCAGTGACAGTTGATGCTGCAGAATTTGTGACAGCATGGTGCTGTAGAACCAGCTATCAGCGATGTAGAATCGCTGACAGCTGGTGCTGTATAGAATCAGTGACAGCTGGTGCTGTAGAATCGGTGACAGCTGGTGCTGTATAGAATCAGTGACAGCTGGTGCTGTAGAATCGCTGACAGCTGGTGCTGTATAGAATCAGTGACAGCTGGTGCTGTAGAATCGGTGACAGCTGGTGCTGTATAGAATCAGTGACAGCTGGTGCTGTAGAATTAGTGACAGCTGGTGCTGTATAGAATCAGTGACAGCTGGTGCTGTAGAATTAGTGACAGCTGGTGCTGTATAGAATCAGTGACAGCTGGTGCTGTAGAATTAGTGACAGCTGGTGCTGTATAGAATCAGTGACAGCTGGTGCTGTAGAATTAGTGACAGCTGGTGCTGTATAGAATCAGTGACAGCTGGTGCTGTAGAATTAGTGACAGCTGGTGCTGTATAGAATCAGTGACAGCTGGTGCTGTAGAATTAGTGACAGCTGGTGCTGTATAGAATCAGTGACAGCTGGTGCTGTAGAATCGGTGACAGCTGGTGCTGTATAGAATCAGTGACAGCTGGTGCTGTAGAATCGGTGACAGCTGGTGCTGTATAGAATCAGTGACAGCTGGTGCTGTAGAATTAGTGACAGCTGGTGCTGTATAGAATCAGTGACAGCTGGTGCTGTAGAATTAGTGACAGCTGGTGCTGTATAGAATCAGTGACAGCTGGTGCTGTAGAATCGGTGACAGCTGGTGCTGTATAGAATCAGTGACAGCTGGTGCTGTAGAATTAGTGACAGCTGGTGCTGTATAGAATCAGTGACAGCTGGTGCTGTAGAATCGGTGACAGCTGGTGCTGTATAGAATCAGTGACAGCTGGTGCTGTAGAATCGGTGACAGCTGGTGCTGTATAGAATCAGTGACAGCTGGTGCTGTAGAATCGGTGACAGCTGGTGCTGTATAGAATCAGTGACAGCTGGTGCTGTAGAATTAGTGACAGCTGGTGCTGTATAGAATCAGTGACAGCTGGTGCTGTTGAATTAGTGACAGCTGGTGCTGTATAGAATCAGTGACAGCTGGTGCTGTAGAATTAGTGACAGCTGGTGCTGTATAGAATCAGTGACAGCTGGTGCTGTAGAATTAGTGACAGCTGGTGCTGTATAGAATCAGTGACAGCTGGTGCTGTAGAATTAGTGACAGCTGGTGCTGTATAGAATCAGTGACAGCTGGTGCTGTAGAATTAGTGACAGCTGGTGCTGTATAGAATCAGTGACAGCTGGTGCTGTAGAATTAGTGACAGCTGGTGCTGTATAGAATCAGTGACAGCTGGTGCTGTAGAATCAGTGACAGCTGGTGCTGTAGAATCGGACAGACCACTGAATGGGACAGGGACAGCCGTGCACTGAATGGGACAGGGACAGCCCACTGAATGGGACAGGGACAGCACACTGAATGGGACAGGGACAGCCCACTGAATGGGACAGGGACAGCCCACGAATGGGACAGGGACAGCCCACGAATGGGACAGGGACAGCCCACGAATGGGACAGCTGGCTCACATCCAATATGCCCTTTTCAGCAGGCTCGCATCTCTAGGCAAAAACGAAGACTCCAAATATCCGTCCAGAATCCAAGTATAAAACTAAACTCACTAAACAGATGACCAGTGCACAAAAACTGCTCTTACAACACTTGGCCAACCTCAGCCACCGCTAAAAATAGCGACACCTGCTGAAATTCCCTTTTGGATGCGTGCAACTGACATGGTGCGGTAGGCAGGCAGGCTATCTGCAGTGCAGGCGGGACTGAAGTTGAAGATAACAAATTCTGCACAAGTCAGGCAATTGCAGATAACTGCCTTGACATCAGCTGCAGTTTTACACGCGTGTTTTGCGAGGGCGATTTAATCGCTTAGTCTTGAATAGCTGCAGTCAGTCCAGTAAGCCAAGGCCAGCATGACTAAACTCATAAAGTATTGCGGACACGAATAAAAAAGATTAAAAAATCGTCAGCGTCACATCTGTGAATACGGAGATAACGCAGATAAGCTGCGGCCTCATCCAAACTGCATAAAAGTAGCGCAGCTGCCGGGCATGTGGAGCATCGCCGGCATTTGCAGTGGAAGCCTCTCAATCTGAAGAGCAACACAGACAAGGTAAGTCCCCGTGCAGTGTCGCTGAATCCGAACGGTTTCAAGCATAGTCAGGTGTTTATGGCGTACTGGCGCTGCTGCCCCGCATAAACTCTTGTCCGTGTTTGATATCGTTGCTTCAGGAAGCCTCAATAGCATGTAGACCACCGATTCCAAATGGGGATCTGGGAGACCACCGATTCCAAATGGGGATCTGGGAGACTAGCGGTTCCAACGGCGAACTTGGGAGACCACCGATTCCAAATGGGGATCTGGGAGGCCACCGATTCCAAATGGGGATCTGGGAGACCACCGATTCCAAATGGGGATCTGGGAGACCACCGATTCCAAATGAGAATCTGGGAGACCACCGATTCCAAATGGGGATCTGGGATACCACCGATTCCAAATGGGGATCTGGGAGACCACCGATTCCAAATGGGGATCTGGGAGACCACCGATTCCAAATGGGGATCTGGGAGACCACCGATTCCAAATGGGAATCTGGGAGACCACCGATTCCAAATGGGGATCTGGGAGACCACCGATTCCAAATGGGGATCTGGGAGACTAGCGGTTCCAACGGCGAACTTGGGAGACCACCGATTCCAATGGGGATCTGGTAGACCAGCGATTCTAATGGGGATCTGAGACCAGCGATTCTAATGGGGATCTGGGAGACCAGCGATTCCAATGGGGATCTGGGAGACTAGCGGTTCCAACGGGGATCTGGGAGACCACCGATTCCAAATGGGGATCTGGTAGACCAGCGATTCTAATGGGGATCTGAGACCAGCGATTCTAATGGGGATCTGGGAGACCAGCGATTCCAATGGGGATCTGGGAGACTAGCGGTTCCAACGGGGATCTGGGAGACCACCGATTCCAAATGGGGATCTGGTAGACCAGCGATTCTAATGGGGATCTGAGACCAGCGATTCTAATGGGGATCTGAGACCAGCGATTCTAATGGGGATCTGGGAGACCACCGATTCCAATGGGGATCTGGGAGACCACCGATTCCAAATGGGGATCTGGGAGACCACCGATTCTAAATGGGGATCTGGGAGACTAGCGGTTCCAACGGGGATCTGGGAGACCACCGATTCCAAATGGGGATCTGGGAGACCACCGATTCTAAATGGGGATCTGGGAGACTAGCGGTTCCAACGGGGATCTGGGAGACCACCGATTCCAATGGGGATCTGGGAGCATGCTATAGTATTCTACATGCAGGTGTACACTTAGCTCATCTCACTCTCTGTATGTCTCTCCATCTCTACTGTTATTCTACTGAGTTAGTAGAAAGTTAAGCGCTAACAGGACTCTCGGACGACTTTTTCGCAACAAACTCTACGATTCTACAGCTCACGTGATGCGTGACTCGATCAACAGTCGCCTCTCTGTCGCATTATTGAGTCTCCCCAGTGTCGCTAGTGATTTACCGTTTGCGATGACTCCAGCGATAACTTTTTCAACGGATAATAAACTAAATCCATTTACGGATTACGCGGTGCTTTGTTGAAGACAATAAAAATGAAACTCGTATAAAACTCAATTTCAATTAACTTTGCTCAAAAAGGCAGAATTGAGTTAATCGGAGTAGTTTTGTTCTATTTGAGAAAAGGCCACAAATAAAAGGCAGCTCGAAGGCAACAGAAATGATTATGAACAGACAGGAGTCTGGAAACTTTTCCTTCAAGCCGAGCAGCCGGGCCGCCTGCAGTAAGGCTTCAGGAACAGGTCGTGTCTACTCAGCCAGCCTGCCGAAAAACTCCATGGCCTGGCAATGAGCCCACATTGCAAACAAATATGCAGGAGCACTTGACCACCTTGCGCGGCTTGCCATCCTTGTCAATCTTGCACAGACCGGCCTCAAGGGCCTCTGGCAGAGGGCCTCAACCAGCTTGGTGTAGGCAGCCTTGTCGCCGTCGCTGGCCAGCATGCACAGGTGGGCGCTCCACTTCTCCAGCGCCTGCGCTGCGCACAAGACTGTCATGGCTCAGTGAAGGCTTCACCCAACACCTGGACAGCATTTGCCAGTCATCTCGCCACTGGGGCATCTCCTTTTGTGTTGCTCACGCTTTGGCTGGGCATGTTGCAAGAATCTAAAACGGATATCCTCCTGTGGGGAAATTAGTGAATGGCAATGCATGTATTGAACTTATCGTTTTCAAACAATTATTGGGAGATTATAAGCCTGTGTATATTGGGGTAGTTTGCCTGTGTCAGTCCTATCATTCACAGTCACTGATTAATTCTCAGTAAAAAGGCTCAGGTTTTTTCATCATTACAGGCAAACAACCTTTCTAAACATTGGAAAGTGGATTACTTTTATTAAAAGTATTGAGACTTTGAGCAAATACACAGCTTGGAGATTGAAAAGAGTTTTAGATCATAGGTTAGAAAACTCTGGCCTATGGCCTATGACACCTTCAAGTCTGGCTTGTAGCACTTTTACTATCTTACAAAGTAAAAGTAGCCTGCAATTCAATTTTGTGTTGTGTAGAAACATTCAACTTTACAATTAAAACTAGCTTTCATCCTATAATTCATGTACTATAACAGTTTTAATTTTAAATTTGTTAGTTACATTTGATTTAATCATCTAAAATTGTCATTTATAGCCACAATTTATTGTGCATATTTTTTCTGGCTTGCCATCTTAGCATGTTTAGGTAGGAGCATCTTTAATTTAACTGCTCATAATGACCTAAAGATACACCTTTTTCACACTGCCATTAAGCCAATTCTCATATATGGCATAGAGGCTATGCTAATAACTATGACACAATAGCAAGCCCTGGATGCTCATTGCTCACTATAGGTTGCTGCTCTGCTATGCCTTGGGCATGCACTATCTTGATATTATGCCAACTAGGGACCTAATAATTTACACTGATATGCTAATGTTCCCACATTCAGCTGCACTATCCATAAATGCCATTAGATGTTACTTTATTGCCTAAGAAGCCACAGCTGCAGCGAGCGAAATCCTCCAGCACTGGCTTTCCTGTATCAACCCACTGAGCACCTGCAATATGGCCAAGGCCAAACTAGGCTTATGACGCTAAATAATACATTTCTAACTGACTTGCAGGCCATTGGGCTTAGCCCCCAGTCTGCCGTAAGTGCCCCTCTTGGTTGTTCTGCAAACGCGTCCATGCAAAGACTAGCTAGATCTCTTTTTGTCTGTGCTACTCTGCATTGCTATATATACCAGGTATATTGTATACCTCAGCCCAAATCTTCAAATCCAACCCACATTGAAAAGTTTGCCAGCCCCTGTTATAGATATTTCCAAGCTTGTATTGTGTAGGTTAATGAAGTGAAAACCACTGCTTCTATTTAAAAGCTGTTTGAAATAGGCCTAATAGATATTATATAATAAGTCATCAACCTTTAGTTTTGTATCTATGCTTTTTGCAATCCTACTGGATAACTGAATAACTTAGGCAGTTGCTAGGAGTTTATCCACAACAATTACTTACGATGCCACAAAAACTTGTACGCAGACACAGACAGAGAGTTAGATAGGTTGACACATGGTGGCTTATTTTAAAGCAGCAACCTGCCAGCCTTCCATAAAAAACCTGTTAACTTGCGGCAATATTCAATGCTCAGAATAAAACGATCAAAAAATTAAGTAAGAAAAGGTAAAACAAATTAAAATAAATAAATTTATTTTTTAATCTAAAAAACTCTTTATAATAGTTAAGCTAGGTACAAATGTATATAAATTAAAGAAAAAGAAATTAAATCTTGTAATAATAAATACTTGTCAACAAATTTAAATGGTAATGAGATCGGACGAATTAAGGGTAAATCTCAAACACAGAAGTAAAAAAATTGACAAAAAATAAAAGTTCTGTGGCATGCAAAATAATGCTTTACCTCTGAAGATTAAACAATAATATAATAATTTTCCTACTTAAAACCACAAGTAGGCCTGAATTTCAAGAAAGAATGCTGTTTGTTTTTTCGAAGGGTATTCTGACAACGATTAATACCGAAGATAAACTGTTTGTTTATTTAACATACAAAATTGTAGTTTTTGTTTTTTTAGAGTTAAATTTCTATTGGTTTGTAGTATACACAAAATATTCTTTGTTTTTAAGAAACATTTTGTTATAAATTGAGGCTGTTTATAGTTACTTAATTTAACGTGCTAAGAATCTGCCTGATTTAATATAAACGGAATATACGGTACCTAAACCATTTTTTATATATATATCGACAACATATCCCGTTGACGGACTGATAACGAACGGAGTTTATTATTGATGGCAATGAAACGATGCCAATTGGGTTATTTATCTTTACTAAAATTTAATATGGCGAAACCTACAAATTCTGTAATATTCAGACTGACACCGATGGATCATGGATCTAGTATTCAACTTGAACATATTTTAATTAAGCAAATGTATTGAATTTTCTTTAAATTACACGTTTGTCTCTTTAATTCAACTGAATCAAGTTTTGCAACTATCAAATTGCAAGCCATACCACAAAAATAACACCAATACTTTCCCTTAATTTCTTGACAAAGAACTCGAAGCTGCTGTTCTCTCATACTGCTAAAAAGCTAGAAGTTAAAAAATATACTTATACATTTTACTTTTGAAGTTTTGACTAAGGTTTCCATCACTGATCAAATATATCGTCTGTAGAATGTAGATGTTTGTTTGTAAATTAAAGCAAAACAAAAAATTGCATGTATATTTCCCATTTCTACTTTAAAATGTGCAAGAAAAAACAGACTGAAACAGATACTTGAACTGCACTGGACTTATATAAAGAAGTGCAGACCATAAAAATGCAATGAAATTAAAAGCGTACAGTTACTCGCACTGGGAAAATGTACAACAGTAAATAAAAGCCAAAAAGATACTGGCAAAAAAAAAACAGAAAACTTACAGACTGAAAAATACTATATAAAGCAGATATGGCACTGAAAACTAAGAAAAATGTAAATGGCAAATGGCAAATGTTAAACTGGAAACTAAAACATATATATATGCTGAGAGAAAGGTAATACAGTATGCTAAGAGAAAGCAACAGATGTACAGGCCAGGATAAGATGCAACTGACAGTACAAATACAGTATATAGGATTTCAAACTCTTACATAGATGTGTTAGTTTTTATGCCCAACACTGTAACTACACAGTGCACATGTGAAACAATGTGCATGTGTGGCATTTGGCATTGGCCCAGCCCAGCAATTCTTTCTACCCTCATGACTGCTATGCCATCATGGCCAACACTCCCTTCTTGCACTGTACTATAGAGATACATATAAATATATTCTATTATCATGCAATATCCACTTTTATTCCAGACAAGAAATGAATTTTGAAGTAAATTTGTGTATTGTAGAAAATAGAAACCATATAAGAATGAGGTATTATCATCTTAATGTTATCTGGTATCAATTTAAAGAAAATAACTGTAGTAATTTTAGGAATGTCTACATTGAAAATTGCCAAAATTTACAAATAGACAGATAGACTCTCACTTTGTATTTTTGTAAATGAATACCAAGATAGCAGAGTACAATTGAAAATGACTAAATAGAAATAATAGATATGGCATTCAAATTGCAAGGTAAACATATACTGCTACACACAGATATTGAGATATAAATACAAATAGAAGTAGATAGATTGTGCTTCCTAATTATGAGTAAAAAGGCTTTCTAAGGTGTCATTAAATACAATAAAAGTATGCAATACCAGGATTCTTTTTGCTTTCTCCTAACCATGCAAACTGTTTCTAAGGGTTCCTGTTCCTGCCATACCTATTGTCTTTTGCTAGCCCAAATAGGCATTCAAATATGATAACATTAGAGGAATATATTAAATACATTGGCAAAAACAAATTAGAATATTTCTATGGATTACCAAACATTAGAGCTCAAAATATACACATAAGATCAAAATTGAATATCATTACAAGCGAATTCATCAAAGATTTTCATACAAAAATAAACAAACTGCTTACTTAAGTATGTTAGTTGGCTATAAATGGTAAAAACCCATATAATGAACTTAATAAGGTCTATACTTCTTTAGTAAAATCACAAGAACATGCAATAAAAAACTACTCTTTGTTTAGTATTTTTCTACATAATAACAAGTTTTGGGAACATTTACATGCTTATGAGCTGAGTAAACTTACACCTTACAGGAAATTTTGTGCTCATGAAAAAAGTCAAAATGTAACATCAATAGGCATAAGTAAGTAACAATGCATTGACAGTCGCAGATAAAACAAAATAACAATATTTAAAATGTCTCTGAAAGAATGAATCACTAAAGATCAAAATGTTTGGCGTTGTTTATCAGAAAACCTACACCTTACAGGAATTTTTCAACAGTAGACAAGTGTCATGCAATTAAGACAGGGCTAAATAAGTTCATAAATATTGAAAACACAGCCGTAAAATATCCACAAGCTCACAGATAAAGGTTTTCCCCTATATTTTCAGTCATTGTCCCATAGACAAAAATAGTACACGTACACAAAAGAGCGTTATGAAACAAAAAAACGTACTTAAAGTACAAGTCAGAAAAATACGTTTTCGGTCGCTATCGCCACGATAAAAGCATAAGCTCTGGCTAAAAGTTTAAAGACACATTTTTCAATCAGTTTTTTATAAATAAAAGTTAAATTTATGTACAAATACTTCTGGTTTAACAATTAAATTCATGCTAAAAGAAAAAAATTTGTTTATAACTTACGTATATTTCAATTTGAGATTTACCCTTAATTTATAAGATTGGTCGAAGTGTGTTAACAAATGAAATTCAAAGAAGCTGTATGACGTCGTTAGTTGAATCAAAATGACTTCCTTTAATTTTAAGACACCATAGTTTGTTGGATTAAAATGTGATTGTCGAAATTAACGTTTTGCTTGTATCCGTACATGTCATTTAAACCATTCACAGTTAACTTTTATCTTTAGAACTTGATGCCTATTTCCAGATATCCTTAGGTATAGTTTAGATTTTATCTTGTTATGCTTATAGTCTAAAGCAGGTTTTAGGTCTTTCGCGCAACAAAATGCTTGATGCACTGCAATTCGCTCTGGTTCAAATAGAGAATTTGGTGAATTCTCTAAACAAGAAGACTCTAAAGCAGTCATTATCAGAAATATCTCAGGTAAGGTAACCAACTGTTTTAAGGTTTGCATTTTTATTAAATTTGATACTTCACAGTTGCATTTTTATTAGATTTATTAAAATTAATGTTACTGAGTTGAATTAGGCCTTTTTTATTTTTTCCTAGGCCTATTGGAATAACTTGGAAAAAGTTATTAGAAAGTTATTGGAAAAAAACCCATCAATGTGCAACATAAAATACAAAAATGAAAAAGTGACACCCAGGAGTTTCCAGGACATTTTGTCAAAAACTTTTCATCAAAAGCCTTTTTATCCAACTATTATTGGGTCATTTTGTAAACATTTTTAAACTTATATTAAAATAGTTGGCGATTTTCCTCTTTCGTTCGTTTAATTCCAACCCCCACCCCCTACCACCCTTGAATAGAGGGCGAAATAATTCCGGAAATAATTAAACGAACGAAAGAGGAAGATTGCCAAATAGTTTTCTATGTAACTAATGCCCTTCAAATTTAAATTAAAATTTTGTAAAAAATACTAAACTTACTATTTTGTTTTAAGTAAAAGGTTTTTAAAAAAGAAACATGTTTTCAAAAAGAAGTCTAAGGCATAGTTCTAGTTTACCGTGTTAAATTATTTTGCCCTCTATTCAAGGGTAAGGGGGTTGGAATATAACAAAATAAACTAGAACTATGCCAAGTCTAATCCTAACTTTTAACTTTTTCCCTTTATATATTTTAGCTTTGTGCATAAGTAGTATTTTACATTATGAAATTATACTTCTATTTATATATCTTTATTTCAAAGTTGATACTAAATACTGATGGTACAATTTAATTGTTTCAATGGCTGAGAATATATTCTATTTTAAGAATAATAATTAGCAATAAAAGTTGGACAATATTGAATTTTTGAGATTTCTAAGATTAAATATTTTGATGATACAAACACTTGGCTAAATCCTTTTAGTATGGGTGACAGTATAAAAGTTGATTTTTTAGCATTTATTTGATTTATTCTAAAATCAATATGTTAATTTTGATATCTAGGTTATCAATGCTATATTCAAAAGATTGATATTCAACCTAGGGTTTTTTACTTTACTAAAATAGTGTTTTGCCACAGCTATAGCTACAGCTATGGGATCTTACAGCAAACATACATGCCCAACCTTAAAATTTCACCTGTCTAGTGCGCTAGGTTTTTTTGGGCCATGTAGGGTTTTTTGGCCCTTTGAAAATCTCATTGGCAACTGGATTTTTGGCATCAGAGGCCAATCTGGCAACTTTATTTTCCCTGTGCCAGTTACCAATTTAAAAAAATAATTTTGTTAGTATATAATAAAATAAAATAAAATAATAAGTGCCATATAAATTAATATGATCATATGATAGAATTGATAGCTTTATTATTTGCAGTATAGATAGAAATCTTAGAGTTAAGAGAACAAATTTCTTCTTTTAAATGTAGCCTTGAAAAATATCCATCCTCAAGAATTTGGCTAGATGCCAATGGGCAACCAAAAATAGCCATTAGAAACTGGATTTTGAGCCCCAAGGGCCAGCTAGCAACTGGATTTCCAACCTTAAAAAAACCCAGCCAGTGCAACTTAAGTTCCTTTTGATTGAGACTTAGTTCCCTTGATTGCAACTTAATCTTCACTTTGTATAACTTTTCTTGTCTTTTTCTTTTTCTTTCTCCTCTCTCCTTTTCCCCCTCTCTCTTCTCCCTCCTTTCTTTTCCTTTTCTCTTTCTCTCCTTTCTTTCTTCCAATTTTTTCCTTTTTCACATTTTTGTTTTTGTGACTTACCTTGGCTGGTGGCTATTTTACCTGTCTGGGTCAGATGGGTTGGACGGGTGTTGTGCATATATGACGGCAAATATGGTAAATATAGTAGTTACAGTTATAGTAGTTATAGTAGTAAATTGTGGTCTACCACAATTTATAGTGGCCAGATCGGCTAGGTCGGCCAGCAGTTGCGCATGTTTGTTTTCTTTTATATCACCATGCATTAAAATTTCTTTTAAATAATGCACTAGATGGCTGTCTACTAGGATGGAATTTTCATACAAATCCTAGATTTGTATGAAAATCTAGGATTTTATCAGCATCATTACCCGGTCGTATTTAGTTTTTTGCATACTAAAAAATGTATGTATTTTATAGCATATTGTTGACAAACTTGTGCAGTTATATAGACTTTTTGTAAAAACTAATAAGAAAATTGAAAGTTAGCATGAATTTTTTTAAGAAGGTTTCTATTTTTCTTGTGACAGGTAAAACAAATGTTTTGCATGCAAAATGCAATTGGTATTCTAAGAAAGGTTCTTTATAACATTTTTGTGAGGTTCTACCATAAGTGATATCAATGTGTTATAGCCATAGCCATAAGCAAAACTATGGCTTATTTCAATTCTCCATATTCCATAGCTATAAAGATCCCAATATTACCATATTCTTATAGTTCCTATAGCCATAGCTATAGTTTCGACAAATTCTAAGAAATAAAGTACTTTGAATCAAGATGATAACCTAATATTTAAACAACTGCAAATTAAAGTAACTATGGCTATAGAATCTATGGAATGTGACTTATACATGCCTAACTGCTGGCTAACCTGGCTGATCTGGTCATTATAAATTGTGTTAGACTATGGGTAAGTTGCAAAATTAAGTTGACCAAAAACAAAAAAGCCAAAAACCAAAAAAGTAAAAAAGATACAAGGAAAAAAGAGAAGAAAGTACAAAGTTTATTAAACTAAAAATGGTGAAGCAAAAGAAAATCAAGTTGCACAAATGATTAGGTAAGTTGGAACAAAAGCAACTAAGTCACAAAAGGATTTGTTAAGTCACAAAACTAGCAAACTAAGTTGCAAAAAATGATTTTGTAAGTTGCAAAAATGCTGACCTAAGAAATATAGGCATAGTACTAATTAGATTATGATGCATTTAGTCTTGATAAGATAGACATAGTTACTCTTACCATTTACCCAAAATTGTGTTAATATTTGCTCTACAGTTTCTTTTACTAGTAAGTTGCATTTTTAGTCAAAAATTAAGTTGCATAGCCAGTAAATCAGGGGGTTGCACATGTATTATATGACTGTACTATTTCCATAGCATACATGCGCAACAGTCGGCCGAGGCGGCCGATGCGGCCGACCGATTTGGCGGCCAACCAAGGAAGTCGCAAAAATGCCCACCCGAAAAAATAACCAAGTAGTAGTGCTAAGTAGCTGACGAGGCATTTTGGCTTAATAAGACAGTCATAGTTACTCCTGCCGTTTACCCAAAGTTGCGTTTATTTTGCTTTAGGGTTTTTTTTTACATGTAAGTCGCATTTTGGGCCAAAAACTACGTCGCATTTTTGTTAAAACTAAGTCGCATGGCCGACCGAATTTCGGAGGTTGCGCATGTATGTTCCATAGTCATATCTATAAGAGCAGCTATCTACTGTAGTCATATCCAACATTTATATTAACATATTAACATAATTGTAGTCATATTAACCTTGCAAGTGCTCCTAATTAAAGTTTATATTCAGCAAAAATTGCACCTGAATTGTGTCTAGACTAAAATTAAAAAGGCCTCAACATCAAATATTTTTGTCACTACACTAGTCTATTCGTTTAGTTTTACCAATCATTATTTCTTTTAAATGAAAAATTTATAACTTGTGTCTAATTTATAGACAAAATATATATTTAGACTAGTGTTAGAGTTTGACATTATGGTTATTTTTCATTATTTTATAATAATTTTCATCTAAATGGGTTTTTAATGTGTAAAGGGCTTGCTATGCTAGAACCCCTTTG
Source organism: Macrostomum lignano (assembly GCA_002269645.1). NCBI lineage: Eukaryota > Metazoa > Platyhelminthes > Macrostomidae > Macrostomum > Macrostomum lignano. The sequence goes on along the minus strand of NIVC01002440.1, from coordinate 89,000 downwards.
ATCTGGCTAAACATTAGTATTGACTAGCCATGAACATAAAATAGCTTATTATAGTTTATAATGTATTTGTAAAAAATAGGTATGAATATATTAAAATATTTGAAACTAAAAACGTCCCAATTTTAAACTTGATCTCTGATTCTATTACAATTTATTTTGTTATGAAAATATCGCTGGCTATAAGAATTGATTGGTTAAAGTGTTTACTGTTTAGCGCTATTAGTAACTCAAAGCTCGCCTTTTCCCATTGCTCAGCTGGTCAACCAGCATGGCTTCGAGGCCGAGCGCCACCTGTACAGGTGTCTGTTTTCCTCCATCGACTTCTCGGGCGCGCCGCACGACGCCAGAGGCTCGGTGAAGGACTACCACCAGACCCAGCTGCTCATCCAGGAGATGCACAGCCTGTTCGCCAAGCCCAACTTCGTCACCCTCATCTGCTACGCCCTGGACCATCCGTTTGCCTCACAGAAGTCGCTGCGGCCGGGGTCCGGCCTGCTGCCGCAGGTCAGCCGCACCCTGAAGCTCAGCCGGGTGCAGGAGGTCACCCTCGGCCTCGCCCTGCTGTCCTCGCTGCGCCTTGAGACTCGCGAAGGCGCCCAGGCCTGGCTGCGCGCCAAGTTGCCCGACCTGCTCGCCACCTACGTTGACGCTGACGCTGGTGCGGGCGGCCACGACGGAGTTGGCGGAGTCGGCGGAGGCGGCGCCGGCGGCGGTGTAGCCGGCCTGCAGGACATGAGCATCGAGATGGTGCACCTCATTCTCACCAAGCTGCGCGAGGAGCCGCACAGGTTCGGCGCCAGCAAGGACCTCATCGAGGCCTTCCTGCGCGTGCTACGCAAGGATTTCCCCAAGCAGCGGGTGCCCGTAGTGCTGGCGCCGCTGCTGTACGCAGAGACTGAGGATCTGCCAGTGTCGAAGGCCTTCCGCGAGCCGACCAGCCTGCAGCAGATGGTGGTGAGCTCCAACTCGGCGCTGCAGTCCAGCCAGCAGGTTGACAGCAGCCTGGCCGAGCTGCTGGAGGAGCTGGGCTACGGCTGCACGGCTACACCGGAGGAGATGCGGCTGACCCTGGCCGAGTTCGGAGTGCGGGACATCACCCCCGCCGCCGTGGCCCGTTGCATCTCCATGTTCATGCGCACCTGCGAAGGCCACGTTGGCAACCAGATCGCCCTGCACGGCCCCGGCGCAGGCAGCTCCATCAGCTGGAAGCTGGACCAGCAGCAGCAGCAGCAGCAGCCCGATACCTGGAATGTGGAAAATTTCCTCATGGCTGTGCGGGAGCTCAACTCCAGTTTGCAGCTTCGCAGCGTTGCGTCCGAGCTGGACCATCCCGGCTTTGAGGTGAGGCTCAGATATGATTTATGGCATTGGGGCTTTTGCTCTGATGCCCATGCCATTTTAGAAACTTTATTAAATAATTGGCTCTTTGAGTAAATTATTCTAAGAGATCGCCTACTAACGAGTAGCAAGAATAGAACTTGATGTGTTTACAGGTAGGGGGGTAGCTCAGCGGTTCCCCACTTCGTAGCCTGTCCGCTTGCCGCCTTGCGTCTTGACAAATTGATTCTTAATTAGAAATTCGCTCATTGCCATGTTGTCATTGCCAACCCAGGTGAAGTCCAAGCGGGCATTCGAGCTGCTCCGCAAGTGCCTCAGCAATGGCGCCCAGGGCTCCAGCAGCGACCTGCCGATTGACGTCTTCTACAGAGACTGGAACCACGCGCAGGGCCAGCTGTCCTTCCTGCGCCACTGCATCATCCACTCGGACGTGCTCTGTCTGACCTTCTATCGCTACAGACAGACCGACATTGGCCGCCTCAAGCTGCCGCCAGACTACGAGCTGCGCGGCAGCCCCACCCAGGTGTGGCGCAACCTGGACCTCATCGACGCCCTCATGAAGCTGTCTGAGCAGGGATTCTACACCGAGGTTCGCGAGCTGTTCGACTATCCGCTGAAAAGCTGCCCCGACCTGCTGATGCTGTCCTTGCTGCAGGCCCACGAGTCTATGGGGATATTGAAGCAGGAGCTGCTGCACTGCCTTATCTGCATCCTGCTGACCAGCCACTCCAGTGCTTCTCTGGTGAATTGCTTTGCGAATTTTCTGCTTTTGTTCCAGATCCCAATTTTATTCTGCCGCCTTCTGAGATACCCATTGCATCCTGCCGCCTTCCCAGATCCCCATTGCATCCTGCCGCCTTCCCAGATCCCCATTGCATCCTGCCGCCTTCTGAGATGCCCATTGCATCCTGCCACCTGAGATCCCCATTGCATCCTGCCACCTGAGATCCCCATCTCATCCTGCCACCCCAGATCCCCATCTCATCCTGCCACCCCAGATCCCCATCTCATCCTGCCACCCCAGATCCCCATCTCATCCTGCCTCCTTCACAGATTCCCATCTCATCCTGCCACCCCAGATCCCCATCTCATCCTGCCACCTTCCCAGATCCCATTGCATTCTGCCACCCCAGATCCCCATTGCATCCTGCCACCTTCCCAGATCCCATTGCATTCTGCCACCCCAGATCCCCATTGCATCCTGCCACCTTCCCAGATCCCCATCTCATCCTGCCACCCCAGATCCCCATCTCATCCTGCCACCTTCCCAGATCCCCATCTCATCCTGCCACCCCAGATCCCCATCTCATCCTGCCCTTCCCCTCTCGCCACCTCGCTAGATTCTAATTTAATATTAAATTCCCAAATCCCCACTCCCGCAATTTTATTCCACTCAAACTTCACACCGATTCTTTCTCTTCCCCTCGCCGCCCAGCTGCTAAACTACGCGTGGAATTTCGCCCAAGTGCGGCCGATCCTCCTGCACGCCCTGGTCGACTGGGTCTCGGAAGGAGAGGCCGTGGCGGGCGAGGGCTACCGGGCCAGCCGCGCCCTGGACCTGGTGCTGGAAATGCTGCCCAACGGGCCGGCCATGGACACCCTGGCCTGGGTGCTGAAGTCGCACAACCACCTGTTTAGCCTCAGCCTGGCCTGCCTGGCCGCCAAGCGGGACTACGTCAAGCTGGAGGCCTGGGTAACCGAGCGGCTGGCCGAGTACGGCGACCAGTTTGCCCAGGCCGCGCTGAAGTTCCTGGCCGGCCGGGCCGGCCGCATGGTGGGCAAGGACGATCCGACAGACCAGATGCGGGCCGCTCAGGTGGACGCCGTCTCCGTCAAGACCATCCTGCAGTGCCTGGACCGGCGGCAGGACCGGCTGACCTTGGCGTCAGAGATTAAGACCGAGTTCGACCTGATGAAGATTAGCTTTAACAAATATGTCACTATGGCAACCGGGCGCGACCTTCAACAGCAGCAGCAGCCGCCAGTTCCGCCGCCTCAGCCGCCGCCGCAGCAACAGCAGCAGCCGCCGTTTGCGAAGGCGACCACGGCGGCCGCGGCCGCAGCGATGATTGGAGCGCCGGTGCCCACCATCAGCTCGCAGCTGGCCGGTGAGTTTTCACTGCATTTGTTGAAGCATATAGCTGTTGTATCTTATTGTATCAATAAGTGGCTTTTTGTGTGTATATTTAACGCTTCAATGCGAGATGTAGAGGATGGGTGAGGGGGATCGATATTAATCACAAGCCATGCAGCCGAAACCGCAGCTCACAGGCATAGAAAAATATAAAATGGAATTGGAGTCCCACAATTTTGCTGCAATCAGTTGAATGTACATCTGATGCGATTCGCTCACTGAATGTCGGTGATGTGAAAATAATAAAATTGTTTAACTGGCTACTTGCAGTAGCTTCACTGTTCGTTGTTGTCTATAACTGATGTATCGAAAAACTGGCAACGCAGTTTGCAACTACTCTACTCTGGTCGTTTGATCCCGCAGGCCTGCCTATGTCGCCAGCCTCCGCCATGCTGAAGCAGACTCTGGCCAGCCAACTGCCCGGCTTCGTGCCCCAGCAGCAGCAGCCCGGCCTGGCCACGCCCAAGCACAAGATCCCCATGTCCGCCATTCCCATCGGCTCGCCTGCTGGACTCGCCTTGCCGCCGCCGCAGGTGTCGCAGCAGCCGCCGCAGCCTCCCATGCCGATGTCGATGCACCATCACCCGCACCAGCAGCCCATGCCGCCCATACCGCCCGCTGGCAGATTCGGGCCCTCGCTGCCGCCTGAGCTGACGGCGCCCAGCCCGCCCGAGCTGGACGAGCGCATCAACATGATGATGAAGAGCCTGTTCAGCGGCACCATCACCTCCGACGAGGTGTTCAACATGCTGCGCGAGCCCAAGGAGAAGCCGCTGTGCAATTATTTCCTTCGCGTGCTGGTCGACGAGTTCCACCACATTCCCACCAGCTTCCCGCCAAAGCAGCGCGCCATCATGGCCGAGCTGTTCGGCCAGGTGATCGCCCTGGGGTTTCAGCTCACTTCTCACTCTGTGCTGGCCTTCTTCCTGCGCCTGCTCAGCCTGATTGTCACCCGGAATATCGAGACCGAGGCAGAGCAGACATTCTTCAACTTTGGCGTGGACATTCTGTTGAGGTGAGCGGCCTTTCCAGCCTGAGTCTTGAAAGAGCCTTGAAAATTGCACTCAAGCACTCATGACATTCAAATCACCTCTAAGCTGTCATTGAGGATCGCCCTCTAGATGTCATTATGGACCGCCCTCTAGATGTCATTGAGGATCGCCCTTTAGATTTCATTGAGGATCGCCCTCTAGATGTCATTGAGAATGGCCTCTAGATGTCAATGAGGATCGCCCTCTAGATGTCATTGAGAATGGCCTCTAGATGTCATTGAGGATCGCCCTCTAGATGTCATTGAGGATCGCCCTCTAGATGTCATTGAGGATCGTCCTCTAGATGTCATTGAGGATCACCCTCTAGATGTTATTGAGGATCACCCTCTAGATGTCATTGAGAATGGCCTCTAGATGTCATTGAGGATCACCCTCTAGATGTCATTGATAATGGCCTCTAGATGTCATTGAGGATCGCCCTCAAGATGTCATTGAGGATCGCTCTCTAGATGTCATTGAGAATGGCCTCTAGATGCCATTGAGGATCGCCCTCTAGATGTCATTGAGGATCGCCCTCTAGATGTCATTGAGGATCGCCCTCTAGATGTCATTGAGAATGACCTTGGCATCTCGAATTGCAACTCCGGCTGCCCGCAGATGCAAGAGTAGCCTGGTGAACTATCGCCAGGTGGCGGCCCACCTGCTGACCAGCAACAACTTTGCCAAGTTCCCCAAGGACCTGCAGATCGGCATCCAGCTGGCCGCCAGGTCCCAGCAGAGCGGCGATCCCGACTCGCAGATTCGCCGAGCCGGCGAAGGCGAAATCAACGAAGAGGCGGCCGTCCCGCCGGAGGGCGTACAGGACGCGGTGTTCTTCATCTTCAACAACCTGAGCAAGATAAACATGAGCACCAAGTCGGAAGAGCTGCGCAGAGCCGTCCCGGACGAGTTCATGCCCTGGCTCGGCCAGTACCTGGTGATGAAGCGAGTCACCACCGAGCCAAACTTCCATCAGCTGTTCGTAGACCTGATGGACGCGCTGAATGTGCCCCGCCTGCGCGAGATCGTCCTGCAGCAGACCTTCCGCAGCATCCGCGCCCTGCTGCAGAACATGCGCCCGGACCTCAACGACTACAACGATCGCTCGCTGCTGAAAAACATCGGGCACTTTCTGGGCCTGCTCACCCTAGCAAAGAACCGGCCAATCCTGTTTGACGACATGGACCTGAAGGGCCTGCTGTTGGAGGCCTATTGCAAGGGCCAGGTAGAGATGCACTACGCCGTGCCGTTCGTAGCCCGCACTCTGGAGGCCTGCTCCCTGAGCCCCGTGTTCCGGCCGCCCAGCCCCTGGACCATGGGCATCGTCCGTGTGCTCAAGGAGCTGCACATGGACAAGGCGGTGAAGAACTCGCTCAAATTCGAAGTGGAAATCCTGTGCAAGAAGCTGGAAATCAACTTTGACCAGCTTGATCCCGCCTACTACTTGCGCGATAGCGACCGAATCCGCCAGATCGAAGTGGAGAACTGCCTTATCCGGGGCTCCGCTGCCGGCGCCCGCGGCTCTGCAGCCGCACCGTCCACCGCCGCTGAGCACGAGCAGCAGCTGCCGCCCAGGATGACCGCCCCAGCCGAGGAGTTCGAGCCGCAGCAGCCGCTGCCGCCGCCGTCCCAGCAGCAGCTGCCGCCTCAGATGCACCTCGACCCGTCAGCGTTGCAGCTCATGCAGCAGCAGGGCGGCATGAACCCGCCGCTGCCGAGGTTCAAGTGGACCGACATCGACACCAGTCGACCGCTAAGCGCCTTCTTCAACGTGAATCTCGGCCTCCCGCTGCTTCAGGCCAGCCCAGGCCTGGCCAGCGGCATCCGACAGACCCTGGAGCTCACAGTCGGCGAGCTGATGGAGCCTGTGGCTCAGCGCTGCGTTCGGATCGTCCTCGGCACCGTGGAGGGCGTCGTGCGCAAAGACTTTGCCCTGGACGACGACGAGAGCCACCTTAGGTCGGCGGCGCACAACATGACCCGCTGCCTGACTGCCGGCATGGCCCTCATCACCTGCCGAGAGGCGCTGAGCGTCAACATGGAGACCAAGCTCAAGCAGCAGTTCATGCAGGGCCTTAGCTCTCCCACCGCCCATCAGCGCGAGTTGATCGAGGACGCCGCCCGCGTCATCGCCCAGGACAACTTCGAGCTGGGCACGGCCTACATACAGAAGGTGTGCGTTGAGAAGGCCCTGGTGCAGGTGGACGTGACCCTGGAGACCGAGTACCGGCTGCGCATCCACGCCCGGCAGGAGGGCAGGCGGTACTTCGACCAGCAGCAGCTGAGCTACCAGAACGAGTTCATGCCGCCCCTGCTGCGCAAGGCCGTGGGGCCACCACCGCTCAACAGCCTGGCCGTGTACTCCGAGTACGCCAACTGCGTTCCCGGCTTCGCCAGTGACGCTCCGCCCGCCGTTCCTCCGCCCATGCCGGCCATGGCCGCCGCCCAGCCTTCGCAGCCGCCTCAGCAGCCACCTCCGCAGGCGTCGCAGGTGGCCGCACCGGCGCAGCCGCAGCACCGCAACGAGGTTGCCCAGCTGTTCGACACCATCGTGGCCGAGGTTGAACGGCAGTCGCAGTACATCGCCAACTCGTCCAGCCTGGCTACGCCAACTTCAACAGCCGCGGCCGGTGCCGGCATCGGGGACAGCGCCCAGCTGGTGCAGCGCCTCCGCGTGCTGGTCGAGCGGGCCAAGCGTGCCAAGTCGTCCGCCAACGACGCTTACGCTAGCAAAGTGGTGGAGGCGGCCGTCCAGTCGCTGTTCCAGACGTTCCGGCGCCACCCAATGCAGGCGCAATTCCCCCAGGAGGTGCTGGAGCGCTACAAGGAGGCGCACACGGTGGTGCTCAGGCTGATGTACCAGCCCAAGCTCAGCGGCCTGGGCTACTCCAGCTGCATGAGTCACGTGGTGACGCAGATCTGGACGGACATGCCGGAGCCGCAGAAGTGGAATAGCGACGCCTTCATCGAGCTGCTAAAGATTCACATCGTCAGTCTGCAGGCTGTGGACTCGCACCTGGCCAAGCAGATCCGGCAGAGCAACCTGCGAGCCCTGCGGTTTGTCATGGACCTGTTCCACGCGCTGGTGCTCAACGACAGCCGGGAGCAGACTGTGCTCAACGAGTGCGACCTCACCGGCACCATCGCGGTTATCGCCCATCTGATTGAGAAGTCTCCGCCAGATCACGTGCCCAGGGAGTACGTCCAGGTCTACCACCAGGTGCGCGGCCTGCTGGACTTTGGCCTGCTGGAGGCCCACCAGCAGCCCGCCACCACCTATCTGTACAGCGGCTGCTCTCAGGCCAGGGAGTTCGACGATCCACACTGGCTGCAGGAGGCCAGCGAGAACCTCATGAAGAAGTGGTACAACATGTACAGCACCCAGCGGGTGGTGGACCAGCGCGGGTTCAACACCTTCGTGAAGGATATGACGACGTTTGGAATACTAAAGACCGACGATATCATTACTAGGTAAATCTGTGGCTTTATAACCTGTACTCTTAAATAATCTGAGATTCAGGATCTCATGTCTGTCCCATAATCTGCATCTGAGATTCAGATCTGCCCCCATAATCTGCACCTGAGATTCAGATCTGCTTCATAGTCTGCACCTGAGATTCAGATCTGCCCCATAATCTGCACCTGAGATTCAGGATCTCATCTGCCCCATAGTCGCACCTGAGATTCAGATCTGCCCCATAGTCGCACCTGAGATTCAGATCTGCTTCATAGTCTGCACCTGAGATTCAGATCTGCTTCATAGTCTGCACCTGAGATTCAGATCTGCTTCATAGTCTGCATCTGAGATTCAGATCTGCCCCCATAATCTGCATCTGAGATTCAGGATCTCTTGTCTGCCCCATCATCTGCATCTGAGATTCAGGATCTCATGTCTGCCACATAATCTGCATCTGAGATTCAGGATCTCATGTCTGCCACATCATCTGCATCTGAGATTCAGGATCTCATGTCTGCCACATAATCTGCACCTGAGATTCAGGATCTCATGTCTGCCCCATCATCTGCATCTGAGATTCAGGATCTCATGTCTGTCCCTTAGTCTGCACTTGGGATACAAAACCATCAACTTCAAGGCGTTCCTCATTAGACTGCCAAACTTAGACTTGCTTAATTCAGCCATATACTCCCCGAATCACTGCTCCACCCCTCCCACCGCCGCAGGTTCTTCCGGCTGACCACCGACTACGTGATGGAGCACTGCTTCCGCGCTCTGCTCAAGTCCGGTCAGGAGGTCCTTGGCAACCGGGTCAGCTGCTATCAGGAGCTGGACGCCTACATCCGCCTCATCGCCGTGATGGTGAAGCACAGCGGCGAGCATGGGGCTGCCGCAGATATAGAGAGACAGCGAGAGCGCGAGGGCAGCGCCAGCACGAAGATCAACCTGCTGAACAAAATCCTTGGCATCATTTCCGGTACCCTGCTGCAGGAGCAGGACATCCGGTCTGACCGGTTCCACCCGATGCCCTTCCAGCGGATCTTCATCCTTCTGTTCAGCGAGCTGCTCTCCCCGGCCACCGCCGATGCTGACAGTCCGCAGATCAACACCCTGACCACCTTGACCGTCCCCATGCTGGCGGCCTTCGCCAATGCGCTGCACATTGTCAGGCCTGCCAAGGCGCCCTCCTTCACCTACAGCTGGGTAAGGCGCTTGCTTTATGGCTTCTTCACTGACACCGGCCGTTTTGCGTTCTCTGTTCGCCGCCAGATCCTCAGTTGCTAGGCCACCGCCACCTCACTCCCAGATCCTCAGCTGTTGGGCTACCGCCACCTCACTCCCAGATCCTCAGCTGCTAAGCCATCGCCACCTCACTCCCAGATCCTCAGCTGTTGGGCCACCGCCACCTCACTCCCAGATCCTCAGCTGTTGGGCCACCGCCACCTCACTCCCAGATCCTCAGCTGTTGGGCCACCGCCACCTCACTCCCAGATCCTCAGCTGTTGGGCCACCGCCACCTCACTCCCAGATCCTCAGCTGCTAAGCCATCGCCACCTCACTCCCAGATCCTCAGCTGTTGGGCCACCGCCACCTCACTCCCAGATCCTCAGCTGTTGGGCCACCGCCACCTCACTCCCAGATCCTCAGCTGTTGGGCCACCGCCACCTCACTCCCAGATCCTCAGCTGTTGGGCCACCGCCACCTCACTCCCAGATCCTCAGCTGTTGGGCCACCGCCACCTCACTCCCAGATCCTCAGCTGTTGGGCCACCGCCACCTCACTCCCAGATCCTCAGCTGTTGGGCCACCGCCACCTCACTCCCAGATCCTCAGCTGTTGAGCCACCGCCACCTCACTCCCAGATCCTCAGCTGTTGGGCCACCGCCACCTCACTCCCAGATCCTCAGCTGTTGAGCCACTGCCCCCCTCCCAGATCCCCTGAAGACTTTGCCACCCACTTGGATCGCGTATCAGTTTCCCAGTGCCAGCACCGCATCCTCACCAGCGCCCCAACCTGCGCACCCCCAGGTGGAGTGCATCTCGCACCGGTCCGTGCTGTCCAAGTACCTCGGCAACCAGGCGGCCTGGTCCATGTACGCCCAGCTGCTGGTGGATCTGCTGAAATTTATCGCGCCATTCCTGGCCACCGCCAACTTCATCAAGACTGTGCACCTGCTGTACCGCGGCACCCTGCGCCTCATCCTGGTGCTGCTGCACGATTTCCCGGACTTCATCAGCGAGTATCACCATGCCCTGTGCGACGTGATCCCCGCCAACTGCATCCAGCTCCGCAACCTCGTCCTGTCCGCCTTCCCCAAGTTCGTGCAGCTGCTGGACCCCATCCAGAGCCCGGCCTCGCAGTGCTGCGCCCTGCCGGAGATGCAACAGGAGCCGCGCGGCTCCTTCGCCGGCCTGGAGACCAACATCCCCGCCAAGCTGCGCGAGGAGGTTGACGGCTTCCTGGCCACGCGGAAGCCGGTGCAGTTCCTCACGGATGTGCAAAGCCGCATCCGGGCTGACGACGGCGAGGAGGGCCGGCGCTACCATGTCGAGCTCACCAACGCGCTGGTGCTGTACGTCGGCAGGCGGGCCGTCAAGCGGATCAACGAGAGCGGCAACTCGCTGCAGCCGTACAACATGACTCACTGCGTTGAGACCGAGACCCTGCAGGCTCTGGTCATGCTGTGCTGTACCGAGGGCCGCTACCTGCTGCTCAACGCCATGGCCAATCAGCTGCGCTATCCGAACTCGCACACCTTCTACTTCAATCAGATCCTGTTGTTCTTCTTCCGCGAGAGCAACAACGAGCAGATTAAGGAGCAGATTACCAGGTGATTACACAACTTGATTAAAAACCCAAAGGGTGTTGAGTTGATAAACTGCTTAATGGTTTCGTTTGCTAGCAGAACCAAGGGTGTTACAGAAGGATCCTAGGGTGTTACAGAAGGATCTTATGGTGTTACAGAAGGATCCTAGGGTGTTACAGAAGGATCATAGGGTGTTACAGAAGGATCATAGGGTGTTACAGAAGGATCCTAGGGTGTTACAGAAGGATCCTAGGGTGTTACAGAAGGATCATAGGGTGTTACAGAAGGATCATAGGGTGTTACAGAAGGATCCTAGGGTGTTACAGAAGGATCATAGGGTGTTACAGAAGTATCCTAGGGTGTTACAGAAGGATCATAGAGTGTTACAGAAGGATCCTAGGGTGTTACAGAAGGATCATAGGGTGTTACAGAAGGATCCTAGGGTGTTACAGAAGGATCCTAGGGTGTTACAGAAGGATCGTAGGGTGTTACAGAAGGATCCTAGGGTGTTACAGAAAGATCATAGGCCCTAGGGTGTTCAAAAAGTTCCTGGGGTGTTGCACGAGGATTCTATGGTGTCAGAAAAGGCTGCAAGGGGAAACGTGGGGCAGCCACAGAAAGTAAAACTAGAATCACTAAATGGCATCCTTCAGCTGATTTCAATCTCAAGCCCGCCTTCCCCCCCCCCCCACCGAACCGCAGGGTGCTGCTGGAGCGCCTGATCGTGAACCGGCCGCATCCGTGGGGTCTCCTGCTGACCTTCACCGAGCTGCTAAAGAATCCCAGCTACAGGTTCTGGGATCACGAGTTCGTGCGCTGCTCGCCAAGCATTGAAAAGTGAGTCAGCTATCGGAGCTTGAAATTTGTTCTTTTGCTTACGTGTCACAGGGCTATTGACATGGGCCTGTGTGTCACAGGGCTGTTAACCTGGGCCTGTGTGTCACAGGGCTGTTAACCTGGGCCTGTGTGTCACAGGGCTGTTAACCTGGGCCTGTGTGTGTCGCAGGGCTGTTAAACTGGGCCTGTGTGTCACAGGGCTGTTAACCTGGGCCGTGTGTCACAGGGCTATTCACCTGGGCCTGTGTGTGTCACAGGGCTATTCACCTGGGCCTGTGTGTGTAACAGGGCTATTCACCTGGGCCTGTGTGTGTCACAGGGCTATTCACCTGGGCCTGTGTGTCACAGGGCTATTCACCTGGGCCTGTGTGTGTCACAGGGCTATTCACCTGGGCCTGTGTGTGTCACAGGGCTATTCACCTGGGCCTGTGTGTGTCACAGGGCTATTCACCTGGGCCTGTGTGTGTCACAGGGCTATTCACCTGGGCCTGTGTGTGTCACAGGGCTATTCACCTGGGCCTGTGTGTGTCACAGGGCTATTCACCTGGGCCTCTGTGTGTCACAGGGCTATTCACCTGGGCCTGTGTGTGTCACAGGGCTATTCACCTGGGCCTGTGTGTGTCACAGGGCTATTCACCTGGGCCTGTGTGTGTCACAGGGCTATTCACCTGAGCCTGTGTGTGTCACAGGGCTATTCACCTGGGCCTGTGTGTGTCACAGGGCTGTTAACCTGGGCCGTGTGTCACAGGGCTATTCACCTGGGCCTGTGTGTGTCACAGGGCTATTCACCTGGGCCTGTGTGTGTAACAGGGCTATTCACCTGGGCCTGTGTGTGTCACAGGGCTATTCACCTGGGCCTGTGTGTCACAGGGCTATTCACCTGGGCCTGTGTGTGTCACAGGGCTATTCACCTGGGCCTGTGTGTGTCACAGGGCTATTCACCTGGGCCTGTGTGTGTCACAGGGCTATTCACCTGGGCCTGTGTGTGTCACAGGGCTATTCACCTGGGCCTGTGTGTGTCACAGGGCTATTCACCTGGGCCTGTGTGTGTCACAGGGCTATTCACCTGGGCCTGTGTGTGTCACAGGGCTATTCACCTGGGCCTGTGTGTGTCACAGGGCTATTCACCTGGGCCTGTGTGTGTCACAGGGCTATTCACCTGGGCCTGTGTGTGTCACAGGGCTATTCACCTGGGCCTGTGTGTGTCACAGGGCTATTCACCTGGGCCTGTGTGTGTCACAGGGCTATTCACCTGGGCCTCTGTGTGTCACAGGGCTATTAACCTGGGCTCTCGTGGCCTGAAAATTGATTAATAATCTCGCCATATACTGCAATTACTGCTGGCTATTGCGCCCCCATGCCCGCTTCGTCATAAAATCTGTCCTAATTGGTTGGCTAAACTAATTGAATTGAAAACCTGCGTGTCTCAGCTGTCCCGGCCGCTCCGGCCAATAATCTGGCCAAATTGCATTGTAAAAACATTATATTTCTGCTTCAAGGAAACACTGCTATCGCTTGCTTGCCTCCATAGACCTGCCAGCCACTTTCAGTTTCCTGGCTGGGCTGGGGGGGGGGCAGCTCAGTGATGGCGATAATAATGAGAATGCTCAGACACTGAGCAGCTTTCCGTGTGTGTACCACCTGTGAATGCCCACTTTATTTCCCTTTTCTCCTAATTTTCTTCTCTTTTCATTCCTCATTTCATAAAATAATGAACTGTGCCTCTCCGGCCAAAATAAGACCGGGGGGCTTTGCTAATTACATGACTAATGTGCTCACGTGAAGACTTTGTCTACATTTTTCGCATTTTCTCGGCGTGGATTCGAAGTCCGGGATCTGGGATTGAGACTGCACCTGGGGATCTGGGGATTGAGACTGCACCTGGGGATCTGAGGATTGCGACTGCATCTGGGGATCTGAGGGTTGAGACTGCATCTGGGGATCTGAGGGTTGAGACTGCACCTTGGGAGCTGGGGGTTGAGACTGCATCTGGGGGTCTGGGGGTTGAGACTGCACCTGGGGGTCTGGGGGTTAAGACTGCGTCTGAGGGTTGAGACTGCATCTGGGAATCTGGGGGTTGAGACTGCACCTGGGGATCTGGGGGTTGAGACTGCATCTGGGGATCTGAGGGTTGAGACTGCATCTGGGGATCTGAGGGTTGAGACTGCACCTTGGGAGCTGGGGGTTGAGACTGCATCTGGGGGTCTGGGGGTTGAGACTGCACCTGGGGGTCTGAGGGTTGAGACTGCGTCTGAGGGTTAAGACTGCATCTGGGAATCTGGGGGTTGAGACTGCACCTGGGGATCTGAGGGTTGAGACTGCATCTGGGGATCTGAGGGTTGAGACTGCGTCTGAGGGTTGAGACTGCATCTGGGAATCTGGGGGTTGAGACTGCACCTGGGGATCTGAGGGTTGAGACTGCACCTGGGGGTCTGGGGGTTGAGACTGCATCTGGGGGTCTGGGGGTTGAGACTGCACCTGGGGATCTGGGGGTTGAGACTGCGTCTGAGGGTTGAGACTGCACCTGGGGATCTGGGGGTTGAGACTGCATCTGGGGATCTGAGGGTTGAGACTGCATCTGGGGATCTGAGGGTTGAGACTGCACCTTGGGAGCTGGGGGTTGAGACTGCATCTGGGGGTCTGGGGGTTGAGACTGCACCTGGGGGTCTGGGGGTTGAGACTGCGTCTGAGGGTTGAGACTGCATCTGGGAATCTGGGGGTTGAGACTGCACCTGGGGATCTGAGGGTTGAGACTGCATCTGGGGATCTGAGGGTTGAGACTGCGTCTGAGGGTTGAGACTGCATCTGGGAATCTGGGGGTTGAGACTGCACCTGGGGATCTGAGGGTTGAGACTGCACCTGGGGGTCTGGGGGTTGAGACTGCATCTGGGGGTCTGGGGGTTGAGACTGCACCTGGGGATCTGGGGGTTGAGACTGCATCTGGGGGTCTGGGGGTTGAGACTGCACCTGGGGGTCTGGGGGTTGAGACTGCATCTGGGGGTCTGGGGGTTGAGACTGCACCTGGGGTTCTGGGGATTGAGACTGCACCTGGGGATCTGGGGGTTGAGACTGCATCTGGGGGTTGAGACTGCACCTGGGGGTCTGGGGGTTGAGACTGCACCTGGGGGTCTGGGGGTTGAGACTGCATCTGGGGGTCTGGGGGTTGAGACTGCACCTGGGGATCTGGGGGTTGAGACTGCACCTGGGGGTTGAGACTGCACCTGGGGGTCTGGGGGGTTGAGACTGCACCTGGGGGTCTGGGGTTGAGACTGCACCTGGGGGTCTGGGGGTTGAGACTGCACCTTGGGAGCTGGGGGTTGAGACTGCACCTTGGGAGCTGGGGGTTGAGACTGCACCTGGGGATCTGGGGGTTGAGACTGCACCTTGGGAGCTGGGGGTTGAGACTGCACCTGGGGATCTGGGGGTTGAGACTGCATCTAGGAATCTGAGGGTTGAGACTGCATCAGGGGATCAGGGGGTTGAGGCTGCATCTGGGGATCAGGGGGTTGAGACTGCATCAGGGGATCAGGGGGTTAGGAATTTGGGTGTGGTTAAAATCTCTTTAATACTTTTACCGCTCAAGTTTGCACCCGGAGACCTAAAAGGGGGCCAGTGCGCAACTCAGTTACTCAAGTCAGGGATTATTATCCCCCAATCAGTTGGCCTAAGGTGTCGCTTCTGTCACAAACATTTAAGAGCCTCGTTTGATGGAGCGCAAAGTTGCCTGACAGGCTGTCAGATTGAGCTGTGAAGGGATCGAGAACTTGGGATTTCTTTCCCGCCTACGTAATCCCCATTGCCTTATTTGTGGCTCCATTAAGTGAATTTTTTGACCATGAGGATTCGGTTGATGACGCCACAATCTCCCCTTCATTCGCCTCGCAGACTCCTGGAGTCCGTGGCCCGCTCCTGCGTGCCCGGCTTCCGGCTGCCTCCGCCGACACCGCTGCCCTTGACTGCCTCTGCCAGCGCCGCGGCCGCAGCCGCTGTCACCTCCTCGGCTGCTGGCGGGGTGCCGACCTCGGCCGCCGGAGCGGCCTCGATGGCCAACGGGCCGCCGCCGGTGTCCGCCATCAACTCGCAGTGAGCAGCGGCCAAGAGCAGAAGACACTCGAGCTGACTCTAAGTTGCACCACCCCTGCTTGTTATAATCTGCCGATTTTTATCACATTGTTGAGAATCCGCGAAGCAGCTGCAATCCGCATATCAGCGCGCCCCCCCTCCGAATTTGTTTTCTTCTCGACAGTCTCTGGCGCCCTCCGTTCCGTTGTTAAGGCGCCCGCCCTGTGCTGCGAATTGAACTTTGAAATTCCTCTATAAATTCCCCGCATTGGCAATTGTTTTAATCTGCGCGACACCCCTTAGCACTGTCAGGCCTTGTGTTATAAACCGCGTCTCCCCCTGTTCATTTTTGCTCTCTTCATTTTTATCGCGCAAAATCCATCGCTGCGGGCGCCGTCCCGCTCTGCATTCGCCGGCCCCGCTGCTCTCTCTATAAATTTGCCCCTCTGGCAGCGCGCTGTTTTCGCACAAGCAGACTAATTACTACTATATCCATTACTCTCGCTATTTACTATACTACTATTATTATTACTGTTATACAGCGCTCGAACGGTTCTTTTCTTTAATAAACTTCGTCTTTAAGTAGCCGCCCGCGTCAACCAGCTCTGATCTCCCTACCTTGCTATGCTATAATTACTACTGTAGGCTTGCTGTTGTCAACTCTGCCGCCCCCGCCATGCTGACTGTCACTCTCCATCTGGCACTCCGCCTGTCACCCTCGAACTGTCGATCTCGCATTGCATTGCTGTTGTTGAGGCGCTCAGCGGTGCGATGCTGAAAGCTCGGGTTCCTACTGGCCAGCGAGCGGAACTCCGAGGGATTTGAGCTGCGAGATTGGCTGCCGGCTGGCGGTCTGCGGCAAAATACATTTTCAAAGACGCAAAAAAACTAATATAAGCTGCCTCGGGCCCGCCAACCAGTTGAAAAATATGCATTTTGTCTTCTCTGCCTTCCACTGTGTTTGGTCATTTTCGATTCAGCTCGGGTTTTCAATTCACTTCGGTTGAAAGGTTGGTTTCTCAGGACCCGCTCCTTACACAAAATCGGCCTCAGGACCCGCTCCTTACACAAAATCGGCCTCAGGACCCGCTCCTTACACAAAATCGGCCTCAGGACCCGCTCCTTACACCAAACCAACCTCAGGACCCGCTCCTTACACAAAATCGGCCTCAGGACCCGCTCCTTACACAAAATCGGCCTCCGGGCCCGCTCCTTACACAAAATCGGCCTCAGGACCCGCTCCTTACACAAAATCCGCCTCAGGACCCGCTCCTTACACCAAACCGACCTCGGGACCCGCTCCTTACACAAAATCGGCCTCAGGACCCGCTCCTTACACAAAATCGGCCTCAGGACCCGCTCCTTACACCAAACCGACCTCGGGACCCGCTCCTTACACAAAATCGGCCTCAGGACCCGCTCCTTACACAAAATCGGCCTCAGGGCCCGCTCCTTACACAAAATCGGCCTCCGGGCCCGCTCCTTACACAAAATCGGCTTCAGGACCCGCTCCTTACACAAAATCGGCCTCAGGACCCGCCTGTTACACAAAATCGCCCTCAGGACCCGCTCCTTACACAAAATCGCCCTCAGGACCCGCTTCTTACACAAAATCGCCCTCAGGACCCGCTCCTTACACAAAATCGCCCTCAGGACCCGCTCCTTACACAAAATCGCCCTCACGACCCGCCTCTTACACAAAATCGCCCTCAGGACCCGCTCCTTACACAAAATCGCCCTCACGACCCGCTCCTTGCACCAAACCGACCTCAGGACCCGCTCCTTACACAAAATCGCCCTCACGACCCGCTCCTTACACAAAATCGCCCTCAGGACCCGCCCTGCATGGCATCATCGTATGCTTCCTTGGAGAAGCATATTGCGTTTTTTGACCATTCGATTCTTGCAAAAACTTCGATTTCATTCGTTATGAGACTTTCTCTGTTTGATAATGTCCAAATTGACTGCCTGGCGGCCTCAAAGAGATGAGGACAAAGCAGCTGTAGAAAGAATCGCACACGTGTCAGTCCTGGGTGGTTTCGCCCTGGGTGGTTTAATCGTAAAAACACGAACTAACTTCACTGATGCTGAGCCTTTTGATGTGGTATGGTTGCTTTTGCATTTGCCTTCTCTGCTCATTTTCCTTGACGCTTGCCGCCATCGCTTTGAGTCTCCCCTGCATCTATTTTGAGCATTAGCGACTGGTCCCATATCAGCCCAACGTCATATCCCATCTCACATCCCATCCCCAAATCCCATCTCACCGTATTCTCATATCCTGTCTCACATCCCATTCCCATGTCTCATCTTATCCCATTCTCACATTCCATCTCACATCCCATTCCAATATCTTATCTCACATCCTATTCCCATCTCACATCCCATTCCCATGTCTCATCTCACATCCCGTTCCCATATCCTATCTCACATCCTACTCCAATATCTTATATCACATCCTATTCCCATCTCACATCCCATTCCAATATCTTATCTCACATATCCTATTCCTATCTCGCATCCCATTCCCATGTCTCATCCCACATCCCGTTCCCATATCCTATCTCACATTCTATTCCCATGTCTCATCTCATCCAATTCCCTTATCCCATCTCATCCAATTCCCTTATCCCATCTCATATCCCATTCCAATCCAATATCTTATCTCACATCCTATTCCCATCTCACATCCTATTCCCATCTCACATCCTTATTCCCATCTCACATCCTATTCCCATCTCACATCCCATTCCCATGTCTCATCTCACATCCCAGTCCCATATCCTATCATATTGATTTCGAAGCGCCACCTCGCACTTAATTCCTTTATCCCGTCTCCAAGGAGCAAGGAAATCCCCGCGACCTTGATCCCAAATCTGGCATCTAATTTACATCACCTAGTGATACTCAGCAACAGCTAAACTCTCCCCCCATGGCGCGGCGCTGCTTGCTGGGTGCCGCGGCTCAGCAGAGTTGCGTAACAGCCACCTCTCACCTCTCAGCAGGTGGCAGTAAAAATGCAGGAATGTGGCTGTCAGTGTGACAGTGATTGCGATTACAATAGTGAGGCACATGACAAACTCCGAAAAGCTGCGAGCTGTCGGAATGGCTGAAGCTGGCACGCACTTCTTGCATTTACATTTTACTTGTACATTTTTATCCATTATTATCTCTCCCCTGTTAGTCTGTTCGTTATCCCATTTTATTATCCAACAGGTCTCGTATAGGAGTTTCCCTTAGTTTAGGGATCAGGACTTGTCTGCGCTGAGCCGAGACCCCCCCCCCACTTGGCTGCTCGCATGACTGCCGGAGACGCACCGCAGCGGCCGCGCCCGTTTGTCCCCCGCAATTCCCAAATGAAGTTATGCGGATCTTCTTCGATGCGTCGCTTTTTTCCTCTTCCCCTTTCTTGGCGTCGAAATTATGGTTGTCGAGCTTCCAGCTACAGGGAGCAATCATAATTCGATTGAGCGCACAGACCCCAGTTTGTAGAGTTGTCCTTTGGCAGTGACTATCTCATCTTGTTAGCTAATTTGCTTTGTAGGCGAGATTGTTTCAGGTGCTGCAAAAAGCGATCGCACCGCAGAATGGACTCAGGAGCAGCAGTACAGGCATACATTTGAAAAGCCAGTTTGAAGTCACCGCCAGTCAAGACAGTCAAGATCTTCAAGGAATATTTTAGATTATGACTTCGTTATTTTATATTTTCACTCTTAAACAATACAGTCTGAGTGTCAGAAATCGATACTTTTGTTCTAAATGGTGCGAAATTAAAGCTAGCCGGGTACATCCCGTGGCTCTGTTCCAAGTGGCAAATCTCATCAGCTCCTGTAGATTCAACTTAAAGCGTCTTGGAAGTGGGATGGCGTTATCGCATACCAGACCAAAACAGTGACGTGCAGACTGGATTGGGGTGGGGCAGGGAATGTACACAGATAGCTAATGTACAGAGCCGGGCATGTCTACACAAACAGCCAGGGGCAGAAAACATAAGAGTGGAGTTGGGGTGGCGGCATCACGTGACCCAGGTCCAGACAGACGTGGAAGTTCTAGGATGGTGGGTGTTTGTGAATCGCTGCTAAAGTGCAAGCGATTTCGTGAGCGTGCAGACAGTTGGTGGTCAGCGTTGAGTGGTCGCGTTATCAGCTGTTTATCAGAGTGTCTGTTTATCAGATCTGGCCATCAAATCGCCAGATGTACATTAACTTTAAATGTGTGCATCTAAGGCTTCGTTCATTAAAAAGCCAACAAATCACAAAGTGCACATGATTCCCAGTTCGAACTGACCTTCAGTAGCGCAGGCGCATCTCGGCACAGGTTACGCCTCAGACACCTTGACATTTATTCATCATATTAACATCTACTGAGTGACTGAGTCCCATGTTCCCTCAAAATGTAATGGAACTTTTGTAATCCGTCCGAAGGAAGTATTATACGTTTACGAGTAACTAATCTGGAGCATTTAACTCATCTCAATCCTTAGAACAGTGCATTACTGGTTTCGTCATAATAAATACATGTAGCTCCGACTCATTTGTTCCCTCTTGAGTTTTGCCCATCGTTGTGCAATGACAAAGCAATTATGAGTTAATTTGAATTCCAAGAATAAAAAGGCTCTGCACGTTATGTGCTTTTGATAAATTAATTTCTCTCTAGCATACCTTTGCTTGTCATTGACAGCACGGCGCAATCTCCTTACTCTTGCTAATTGATCAGTGCAGTCAGGCAGGTTGAATTTGGGTGGCTGCATCGCTTCGTCTCCACCCACCGCCAACCCCGGCCTCCGCAGCACCATCACTGGCGGAGAGGAGGCTGGGTGGCCGCACCCGCCTCAGCCTCCTGCAGCGGCCTCCTATATTTTTACTCGGTAAAAGTCGGCCGTCAGGAAAGTCGCCGATAGAGGAAGGAAGCGCACTCAGCCCTCAGCCTCCGCCAGCGACTGCAGCAGCCCGACTCCGCCAGCCTTGAATAAAGTCAGGTGAGAAAGTTGCTTCAGCAGGCCAGAGAGACCCAGAGAGTATCAGAGAGCGGCTGCACTCGCTCAATACTGAGTGAGCAGACTGCAGGCAGCTGCAACTGACTTTAGACACTAATTGAGAACAATTAATAAGGGCCAGGGAGTCGATATGCACAGAGGTCTCCTTGCCAGTCGATATGCAAATGAAAAGTCTGGCTGGGCCCTACCCTAACCCTAACCCTAACCCTAAGTCGCCTTCAATGCCCAGCAACACAGCGAAGGTCTCCGATGCGATCTATAGATAGCTGTGGGCCCGTGTCCGCGCCCTCTGTTGCCGCCATGATGAGCAGCTCTCCCGATCCGCAATCAGCTTGTCCTGCAGCCAACATCGTCTCCGTTTATCCCCTGCAATCGATACCTCAGTAATCTCTTGTCTGCCGCGGATCTTTATGGCCCCGGGGTATCCGCCGCGGTCTCGAGCCCGACTCAA
Organism: Macrostomum lignano; assembly: GCA_002269645.1. NCBI lineage: Eukaryota > Metazoa > Platyhelminthes > Macrostomidae > Macrostomum > Macrostomum lignano. The sequence goes on along the minus strand of NIVC01002440.1, from coordinate 67,891 downwards.
ATGAAAAATTCATCTGCAAAGCAGCCGCTTGCGCAGAATTTTTGCTGAATTCTGACTTGAACTGCAGGCATGTCCGCTTGCGGTCTCGCGTGCGCTATGGATGCTTATAATGAGGCTTAATAATTAATTAGCCGCAGCCAGGGCTACTGTATCCTCTCAATGAGTCCGCGCAGTTTTCTAAGCCTCTTCAAGTTTTTTCTTGGCTAACTTTTTTTGAGGCGCATCTTAGCGATTGGAAACAATTAGTCGTACAATTTTGCTGCCATGAATTCACGTGAAACTGTCCCTGTCTAACTGACAAAAACCTCCTTGCAGAACCCAAGACGAAAATAGACTGTCTATCTACTGAAGCCACGCTGAAATGCGCCACAATTCCACCTGCCGGATTGGCCTGGCCTGCCTGATGGCCTTTCTGCTCTGTGCTGGAGTGACCCACTGCGAGGTGCGTGACGGGCTGGGTGACGGGCTGGGTGAGAAGCTGGATAAACTTGACCTCAAAGAAAACTCGCCTGTGAGCAAGGCATCCGGCCTCTGTGCAATGCCAGCAAGCGTCTGAGTTCTGTTTCAGTCACGCAGTCGGCGAAATGAGTAAATTTGGGGATGCCGACAGTTAAATGACAGTAATTTGCATTTCCAACAGGAGAATTCCATTAAGGCTCTGGAAGAAACGTTTTAGGGAGTTTAGCGATCTGAAAGTGACTTCAAAGTGCAGATTTTGAGATTTAGTTTCACTACAATTGATCTTAAAACTGATCTCTCCAGATGCCCGACTCCGAAGACATGGAAGATGACAGTCGGGATGAAGAGAAGAGGTTCGACCCGCTGATGATGAAGAAGTTCGACCCGCTGATGATGAAGAAGTTCGACCCGCTGATGATGAAGAAGTTCGACCCGCTGATGATGAAGAAGTTCGATCCGCTGATGATGAAGAGGTTCGACCCGCTGATGATGAAGAAGTTCGATCCGCTGATGATGAAGAGGTTCGACCCGCTGATGATGAAGAAGTTCGACCCGCTGATGATGAAGAAGTTCGACCCGCTGATGATGAAGAAGTTCGACCCGCTGATGATGAAGAAGTTCGACCCACTGATGATGAAGAGGTTCGACCCGCTGATGATGAAGAAGTTCGACCCACTGATGATGAAGAAGTTCGACCCGCTGATGATGAAGAAGTTCGACCCGCTGATGATGAAGCGCAGGTTTCTCCGCAAGCTTCACCGCCTGCACGAGTGAACTCAGCACAGAACCTTTCAGCCGTAGATTTCACACTTGAAGACCTGTCCTCACTTTCGGTGACTCAGAGTGGAGCAGAGCAGAGTTTGCGGTAGTGGGTGAAACTAACTACTGATGAAGCTACTATATTCGATTCCGAAATACACCAATTGAGCAAACTCGCTAGCCAGGGAAGCTCGGTGCAGATTATCTTGAGCAGTCCGCGCCAATGTCAATTAACGATTATTTTTTTATTTTGAGCATGAATTGCAGAACAGTCGGCTCTCTGATTCCAAATTTAAGCTACTGATCAAGAATTTCTGCATCACTCTGCAGCCCGCATTCGTGCAGGGCAGCTCAGATCTGCCGCTGAGGTGCTCAAATTACCAATTTAGATTGCTGGAGCCCCCAGGCCGCGGAATTGAAAGCTGAGAGGTGAGAGGAAAACAGAACTGTGTTTCAGGTGCACGGCAGGTCTGAGTCCAGTGAGTCCTTGTGAGCCGAAGTGGAGCTAATTATGATTGACACGGGAGCCTCCGCTGCAGTGCCGTGGAATTCTTCGGCTATTTCAGAGGCTCTTTGAGATTCTTTATTCCCAAAGAAGCCGTAGGCGGATCCAAAAATGTCCCAGAGCTTCGTCTGAGCTGCTGCCTCCAGTCCGTCATCAAATGACCGAAGATGGATTTCCTGCTGCTGAAGCCAGCCATCCCGCGCCGCTGCAGAATTATTGAGCCTCATCAATTACCCCCCCCCCAGCTTACGCGGGTCTCAGCTTCCCTCAATCCTTCATCGTTCGGATTTTTTATTGTTTTAAAATAGGCCAACCAAGTGATCACAAAGCGATTAGGTAGACTTCCAAGAAACAGCAGCAGTCACCCGCACCTGACCAGGCCTTGGCAAACACGGGACTGCCTGAGCTGCCCACCTGAGCAAAGTGGTTCGGGGCGCCAGCAAGAGGCTGCCTGTGCTCACCGAATGGCAACAATGCTGCTGCGGGGGGAGACACTGAGGCTGTTTGCTCTCAGCAAACAGAGCCGGCATCGGGGCTGTTTTTACACCATCAGAAACTGACTGATGCTGCACGGCATCATCGCTGCCGCTCTCAAGACCCGGCAGGGCCCAGGAAGGCATTAGCGGGGCTGTCAATCACACGGGCTGCGACTCGCCCCACAGACCACCATTAGAGTCGCACTCGGCGCTGATGCCCCTCGGCGATTAAAAAGCTGCGTTCTTTACGGCGTCCCTCCTGCAGGCAGCAACAGTTTTTTATGACTGATGAGTCTGACGCTATTTCTGTCTGAGACTGGCGCGAGGCATTGCAGGTGCGATAATTGGCCTGGACTTTCCTCTAGGAGAGCTTGCTTTTAGTGGCAGCAGACTTGCCAATTTGCTTTGGCACAGCTCGTGTGGAGCTGTCAGACGGCCTATTTTTAGGGCCCAGCTGCTTTTTATAATGGGGCAGACTGTCTGATGGGCGAGTTGGTTGAAGTCCGCAAAACATTTGCAAATTGTCGAATTGCTTTTGCGAGACAGTGCAGCGCTAAATTGTTCCCTCAAGTCCTGCTGACACAGCCAGCATCCCTGCTGACAGTTTCCTCTAGTCCTGCTGACACAGCCAGCATCCCTGCTGACAGTTTCCTCTAGTCCTGCTGACACAGCCAGCATCCCTGCTGACAGTTTCCTCTAGTCCTGCTGACACAGCCAGCATCCCTGCTGACACAGCCAGCATCCCTGTTGACAGTTTCCTCTAGTCCTGCTGACACAGCCAGCATCCCTGCTGACAGTTTCCTCTAGTCCTGCTGACACAGCTGACACGGCTGACACAGCCAGTATCCCTGCTGACAGTTTCCTCTAGTCCTGCTGACACAACTGACACAGCCAGTATCCCTGCTGACAGTTTCCTCTAGTCCTGCTGACACAGCCAGTATCCCTGCTGACAGTTTCCTCTAGTCCTGCTGACACAGCCAGTATCCCTGCTGACAGTTTCCTCTAGTCCTGCTGACACAGCCAGTATCCCTGCTGACAGTTTCCTCTAGTCCTGCTGACACAGCCAGTATCCCTGCTGACAGTTTCCTCTAGTCCTGATGACACAGCCAGCATCCCTGCTGACAGTTTCCTCTAGTCCTGCTGACACAGCCAGCATCCCTGCTGACAGTTTCCTCTAGTCCTGCTGACACAGCTGACACGGCTGACACAGCCAGCATCCCTGCTGACAGTTTCCTCTAGTCCTGCTGACACAGCCAGCATCCCTGCTGACAGTTTCCTCTAGTCCTGCTGACACAGCCAGCATCCCTGCTGACAGTTTCCTCTAGTCCTGCTGACACAGCCAGCATCCCTGCTGACAACTGATGAGAAAGGATGATGAAGCTTGCGATTTTTTACTTTAATTATAGCCCACATTTGAGATGGCACTGCACCGGAATTTTTGAGACACAGAGCCAGTCAGAGAGCGCTCTTGCATTTTACTATCAGTCATTCGATTAAGCTGAAGAGCTTTTTATGCCGAAGTACCCCGAATCCGCCTGCAGTCAGTCAGCCCAACTTTTTCGCTTTTGCATCGTCTCCTTTGTCCGGGGCTTTTTTGTCCGGGGCAAAATCACCTGCAATTTTTATTGAAATCTGCTTGAATTGGCGGGCGGCACCAGCCTGTGGCCGAGCGGCTGACTGACTGACTGACTGACTGGCTGACTGACTGCCAACGGACGGGAGAGTGGATGAATGCAGCTCACATTTTGGTTTTGTTCTGGCGACTGCAATTCAGATGAAAGCCTGAGTTTGCGGTGAAGAAGAAATTATAATAAGTGCTCGCCATTTCACCAATCTCTCAAATATTTTCATTTATTAATGCTTTCTGTGTATACTACTGAATGCGATTTGAATAGTAGTAGTACGCTAGATTTTTCTAGCTATTCGACCACAAACTATGAGCCCAAAAATTCGCAATGGCTAGTCTGCAGTGGTCCGGTAAATTGCCCCAGTAAATGGGAGATTTTCCCCGCAACTCAGCCAATTGAGACGTAAAGACTGCGCGATTGCCTGTTTGGGTGCACTCTGCCCGGAGGGTACTTTTGTGTGACCGGGGCAGCCTGGCTGACGAACTTGGCGGCTGAGCTGCTCGTATTTCAGGAAGAGTGCCGCGCTCTGTGCTGCTTTGAGCTGTCATTGCGCTAGGTGAACCTACCCGCGAAGGGAGCTGGTAAATGGACCACCTGGAAGGCATGAGCCCCAGAAGTTATTGGTACCCTGACAGTGTGACCCACCAGATACCGCGATTCTAGACAATGAAGATGAGTGACAGGCTCTCGCGTGTTTACGGCAGTGGGATCAAGTGTTCACCGGTGGCGAAATTGATCTCACGGTCGACCCTGTCTGACGGGCATTTTGCACTCGATGGCACTTCCGTTTAACAACAACAGCTCCCTTTGCCCCTTTCATCCGATTCGCTTCAGGCGATGCACTTTAAGGCTTGTTCACATCGCCATCAAATAGACCGACAAACCCACGAACGACACGATGGCTGACAGAAAACTTTTGCCCCCAGATGCCTTGGCTTCGGCGTCTCTTTTCTGGCCGGTTTGTTTACGATTGCTGGGGTCAGCGCGGTGCAAAATGCGAAGAAGACATCCCTGGTAGGCTAACAGCTAGGAGATGACCGAAGTCTAGATAGTAGAGAATTAGCAACGGAATAAGATAAATAATTAAAACTAAGGGTAGAAGACGCTTCAGTTCAAATTCCAAAGTCTACGTAGCTGCATGTTGTTTGCATGCAACGTGCAGCCAATTATCAGATGAAAGTTTATGACGCGGGTAAATAAATGCTTCAAATGTGCGACCCCGAACTGAAATGCATGTGGGCTCAATCCTGCACTGAAATCTGAACGCAATGATTTTCTCTGCAAGCTTGGCATTGCTGGTCGCAGTCGCGACTGTTGCTGCCCAAGAGGACGCCGCGTCGCTGCGGAGGACGCACGGATGCACCGAGTTCCAGATGGTGAGCAGCGATGGCTGCGTCCCCTGTCCCGGGCGGGGCTTCGCCAGGCTGCCGCTTAACAAAGACTGCTACGGTGAGCACATGACGGAACTCTTGCGCTGTCCTTGACCGTGCGTTTTGACCTAATCCAGATTGTGTCCGATTTTTTCATACCAATTTCCTCAGCTGAAGCTGAAGTTTACTGTACTCGCGTAACACCATGAACTCTTCTCTTTTATAAGGCATTGATGATAGTAATGTTCACAGGAGTGCTGTGGGCTCCCTGCCGCAACACGCCTTCGACAACAGCCCATGTCCCACAACGATGCGGCAATTTTGTCCATTCCGCTGATTGCTGATCACCTATGAGAGGGGGTTGGCCCTAATGGGTGTGATTCGCCTGTCAATCCCCCAGCCAACTTTCATGCACAGGCATCAAATGAATGTTGGTCACGTCACCTATAAGAGGGGGTTGGCCCTAATGGGTGTGAGTCGCCTGTCAATCCCCCAGCCAACTTTCATGCACAGGCCTCAAATGAATGTTGGTTACGTCACCTATGAGAGGGGGTTGGCCCTAATGGGTGTGAGTCGCCTGTCAATCCCCCAGCCAACTTTCATGCACAGGCCTCAAATGAATGTTGGTTACGTCACCTATGAGAGGGGGTTGGCCCTAATGGGTGTGAGTCGCCTGTCAATCCCCCAGCCAACTTTCATGCACAGGCCTCAAATGAATGTTGGTTACGCACGTAGTCAAACCAGGGGTCGTAGCACGAAATTCAGACCTGTTTTCTATTTCGACTTTCGATAGAAAACTCGTCTGACTGAACTCAACGCATCTTGCAGACGCTTTCGAGGTTCTGTCTGCCTTCACGGGCGATTCCTACATGAACTCAATGATTGACAGGGATAGCAACAGCTCTAGGAGCATCTTCAATCCCACCATCATGAAGGCCATTGACGGTATCCGTGAGGACAACTTCGGTCCAGACGAGAACTCAAATATGACCATCGGCAGCTCATTGCAATTCAACTTTGGCAGCTTGTCGACAAAAAGGTTTGTGGAGAAGATCGTAGTCTGGAAGCGGAAAGGGAATGACTGCAATTTCGACCCCAATGACTACACATTCGACTCCGTGGTGCGCAGATTAGGCAACGTCATGTACATGGGCTTCTGTTTGCCAATCGACAAGGGCGAATACTTCGTTGTGAGCTGCTCCAGGATGCTCATGGTGAGTATCAGCGTTAGTCGGCGAGATTCGCGGCCAATGACCGCCTGCGATGTGCCGGCAGAGCTGGAGGTCTACGGCAGCCGGCCCACTCTGATCGCCAATCTGGAATACTTTGATAGGAATGGATAGAAAACTCATTGAAGGACTCTTTTTATAGCCCACAGACATTGTACAACACTAACATGTTTTATTCTGATGGTCAGCAAGCCAAATTTAAGTATTTGTTTTCCAGTTATCTTCTGCTTACATGTCAGAGAATTTCAAACACTGGCTTGTAAAGGCCATATCAAAACAAGTGCATGGATAGCGCGATGCTCTGGACTCGTGCCAGCGGCCCAGGCTCGATTCCAAGCGCAAGTCAGGTCAGGAGCTAAACTAAACATGGTCTGTCGGTATCAATTTAGGTAGGTAGGTGGGTATGTGATCGATTATAGCAAAAACGGCTCAATCGATTTTCTTCGAACTTGCACTGATCGTTTAGAAATTTTTCCGTGATGGTATGATTGTTTACATGACGCTTCTATGATTGTTTACATGACGCTTCTATGATTTTTTACATGACGCTTCTATGATTTTTTACATGACGCTTCTATGATTTTTTACATGACGCTTCTATGATTTTTTACATGAGGCTTCTATGATTATTTACATGACGCTTCTATGATTCTTTCATGACGCTTCTATGATTCTTTCATGACGCTTCTATGATTGTTTACATGACGCTTCTATGATTTTATCATGACGCTGCATTTCAAGTCGAAAGAGCTGCTTGACCTTTGCAAAAAATATGTTTTTCGAATATTTAATCCCTTTAGCATCGAGCAATTTCTTAGCCACGATGCAAGTAGAAGCGTCATGAAAGAATCATGGAAGCGTCATGTAATAAGTCATAGAAGCGTCATGTAAAAATCATAGAAACGCCATGTAAAAAATCATAGAAGCGTCATGAAGGAATCATAGAAGCGTCATGAAGGAATCATAGAAGCGTCATGTAAAGTCATAGAAGTGTCATGTAAAGTCATAGAAGCGTCATGTAAAATCATAGAAGCGTCATGTAAAAAATCATAGAAGCATCATCTAAGGCCGCTGTACACTCCTGTGTGAGTCTGTGACTGCGCACGCATCCGTGTGCTTGTGTGCCTACTCAGGGGAGTTTGCAGAATGGGTTATGTGACAATCCCGCTTAAAGTGCACCAGGGTGTGAAAAATGGTGAAGAAAAATTTCCCAGATCGACTTCGATCGTTTTTTATTTACTTCTTAATAACATCAGTAGTTACATCAGTAGTTACATCAGTAGTATATACGTGTTTTCTTTCTTTAGATAGTTGACTCTTCGTAAAATTGAGCACGTCTTGAACACGATTCTCTATTTAGCTGAAACACACCAGGCTAGGCTTAGCCTCTTTCCTTATCTCTGAATCTCTGAGGGAGGGAACCGTCCTCCTGATCCTCGCAAATTTGACGTCATTTATACCAATTTTTGGTTCGTTTAAAACAACAAATACTTGTTAATTTATCGTTTTATACTGAATATGGTGCTCACTAAAACAAAAACTTATCATTAGTAGTGTGAGATTAAATTAAATTGTGAAAAATAGAAAGATTTGTTGATTTCGAGAAGAACAAGTTGACCTTCCACAAAGACTACTCAATTAGAAGGATGGGAGCTAGGTTTCTAGGAATTTTTTGAAGGCAGGTTTCCCGAAAAAAATGCTTTACGGAGAGGGGAGATTAAATTTTTTTAGCCAAAAAATGTTATTTCTTTTGATAGGGGGCAGACCCAATGTTCATCTTTTGATATGTGTATCTCATGGCTCTATTGATATTTATAAAAGTTTTTTGTTTATAAAATTAGGATTCGATGTTAGTTCTACATCCAACGTCCAACACTAAAAACAAAATGTGTAAAAAATACGCAGCCCTGAAGGCAAGTCACAGTTAGAGCAGGGTGTCTCAGCGTCGCATAGCAGGCAGTCCACTTATCGACGGATTCGGGACTGACCCCGCCTGAACTGAGCCTGCAAGGTGAGCAGCAGGACGTCCTGAACAGGTTGGCGGCAGTAGCCCTCGCCACGTGACTCGCCAGTTGAAGTCGCCGCCGGCGCAGGATGGTGGACGGGCGCTGCAGCTTGACCCGATCGTACAGGGCCTCGGTCCCGACGCTCTCGTCAGCTCGAAAGGCTCCAACCGCCGCTCGCTCCAGCGTACCCGTCAGCGTCCATGTGTCGACTACCGCCTGCCACAGCCGAGCCCTCTGGCGGGTCGGGCAGCGCTTCGGACGGAGGCAAGTCCTCTGCACCGCCGGAGGTTCTTCACGTGAAGCACCAGACCGCCGAAGTAGGTGAGCCGCTGGCAGCATGCGAGCCTGATCATCTGCTGATCAGATGAGCCTGATCACCTGATCAGCGTGCGAGCTGCGGCACGTCAGGTCCTCTGGGATGTCGGCCGGCACAGTCAGCACCTCGGTCTTCAGCATGTTGACAATCAGACCGACGCTCGATGCCACCTCGACCAGCCTGTCGATCTGGCGCTGGCGCCTTCAACCGACGATGACATGAGGCGAGGTCGTCGGCGTAGCCAAGCACGCTCAGGCGCTTTTCGCCAGCTGGAACTTTGAACTTTGGCTCAGAAGTTCAAAGGCTCAGAACTTTGCCAGCTGGAAAGTTGCCAGCCGAGAAAACTTGCAGCAAGGAAGCAGCTAAGAAAGTTCAGTAGCTGTCTAACGTTACAATTATAAATCAACAATAAAAGCTAAACTATATCGGATAAATTTATTTATTGCACTTATTATTGCAGTACTAGGCTGCATAACAGACCTGTATTTTAAAAACGCTTTAGCAACTTGCTGCAAATTTTCTCGGCTGGCAAAGTTTTTACACCCGTTCATAACTGCTTCTTGTGACTGACTTACTGTAACCGACTTGATGTGTGAGTCTTCAATTATAAGTGCTTCAATTCAGGTCATCTGTTCGGAGAGAGCTGGACTAGATCTGAGCACACGGCCGGAACTGCTGATGTAGCGACCTGGTTTCAAATTTTTAAAGTGTATACATTTTTATTAAAATTATTTTTAATGTCAAGAACTGTAAACTCCACGAAAAACTAAAGAATAAAGAAGTGTCATGTCAGACATAAAAGAGGCATCATGTAAAACATGAGAAAACCTCGACGCAGCTGGCGTGTCAAGGTATCGACGTTGTCAGACATCAATGACAAACAGGTTCTGTGCGTTTTATTTTTACTTACGCTCGGACATTGCAAATTTTGCTTTTCTCTCCGTCTCAGGTGCTTCCTACTAGTGAAATTTAACAGCACATATTTGCCATCGATGTCGGCTTGTTGTCCGGAATGTACTTCAGTTACTCTGTCATTATTTATCCAGAGACTGTAGAAGGGCGCTGTGTGGTCCATCACCTCAGTTACAGCTGCATGTTAATGTCAAGCCTTAAAACTGGCTATGTCTACAGTGTCCAATGAAACAAATGCTGGCTAAAAGAGCTGGCGTGTAATTGGTGATTGCAGCGCTTCAAAAAGACACAATATATATTCGCATAACGCAGGGGAGCGCCGCCCAGCAAGTTCTGATAAAACAGCAGCATATTTTGCAATGTTAGTTGTTGTAATATCGCTATTGCTTTTGTGCTACCCAACTGTAGCATGCGAGCAATGCTCTGCCGTGTATGAGCTTCTGACCAACACCTGTCCGAGTGCTCTGTCTGGCCTGGAGCCCGCGACCGCTGCAGTCGAGTCCGAGTGCATGCTGCACTGCACTCTGAATAGCTGGTGCCGACTGTCTGTGTACCTGACAGACAGTGGCGCCTGCTACGGCCTGCCCAACGTGACTTTTGTGACTGGCAGCTGCGGCCTGGTGCGAAGGAAACTGGCCATCGTTTCCAGTAAGCTTTTAGCATGGCAGTTGATGCGGTCAGATTTGTCTCGCACAGGGTAAACAAGTGTGAACTATCATCATTTCAGACGCATCAACGTCTGCAACTGTCTCAACGATCGGATCAACTGGTTCCACGACCAGCCCAATCAGCGCAACTGGGACTCAATCTCCGGTCACTGTAGCATCGACCACAATGATGCAGAGTGTCACCACGGCTGCCATTTCATCCGGAGTGTCGAACCTGAGCTTCGCCTCAAGCGTACTGCTTTGGTACAATTTTCGAAAGGGTTTCATGAACCTGGCGAACCCGGGCCATTTAGATGCCTCCCCTTTCGGTGTTGCCGATCAGGATGCACTCAAAGGAGTTCGCCTCAACGGCTCCACCGGTTCCTATCTCGAGATTCATTCGACCAACTTTTTCAAAAATTTTAAATCCGGGAAAAGCTTCGCTGGCAACGCCTCGTGAGTTTTCTACAGACTTAATATTAATATATTTGAGATTTTAAAGCGTTATTACTCATTATTAACCACACAGCGGTTGCATAAACTGCAGGCTTCGATGCATCAGTTCGTTTAGCAGCTGCTCGTACAACACCACCGTCAGCCACTTCAGCACTGACATCGCTGCCAGGATTTGCTCCAAGACCTACTTTTCAGACGGCTCCGAAGAATTCGCGTCTGTGGGCGCAGAAGCAGCTCTGCCGAACAACGGCACTCAGCAAAGCTACTCTGTTGGACTGGCCTTTATTGGTGGGGACAATGAGTACCTGGACGAGTGGTACTTGAACGGAAGTTTCTACGATACGGAATCACCGAACAAAGTCGGCGGCAGCCCGGCGGCCAACTCGACCTTCGACTGCCTGCGCATCGGCAACTGCTTCAGCGCCGGCCCTCGGCCCTACAACGGCTGGCTGCAGTGCTGGGGATTCGTCAACGGCACCCTCGGCCTGTCCGAGTTTAACGGCCTTCGCCACTTGTGCAACTCTTAGACTGCGCGCTCTGGGCGCAGCCAAAATGGCCAGAACTTTGCCAGAATGGCCAGAACTTTGCCAAAATGGCCAGAACTTTGCCAGAATGGCCAGAACTTTGCCAGAATGGCCAGAACTTTGCCAGAATGGCCAGAACTTTGTCAGAATGGCCAGAACTTTGTCAGAATGGCCAGAACTTTGTCAGAATGGCCAGAACCTCTATCGCTAAAATATAATTGTCAACAGGCGTCCATAGCATCTTAAATGTCAATCAATGAGTGAATCTAGTTGTTAGGCAAATAACAAATAATCGTAACAACTTGGTAGACCTCTTGGTAAATCTGACAGAAGTGCAGAGAAAACGTGATGTAGCAAGTTTTGATGCGGTACTGATGATACTGTTGCTAAGTTAATAAGAAGCAGTCTAAGAACGCCTCCCTTGCATGTAACTCTTATACAACTGCCTAGCCGTCTAACCTTGCAGTCTTACTTTCATTTTCTGTTTCTTGATTTTCTTTTCATCTATCTGCAGTTTTCATTGTTTGCTGATTGAAGAAACTTTGAAGAAAATTTTTCTGCTCCCAATATCGATTTTTAAGACTGAGCAAAGTGAAACAAAGGCCTGCAACAGTTATTGCGGCAAACAAAGGCTCCGTTCTGCTTGTCTGCTTCCCTACAATAGAGCGACTTTTCTCTAGTTGGGAACAATATTCATCATCAAGGATGCTGAGCTTCCGATCACGGGGCTATAAATTTCAATCGATCGGTTCTGAAAAAGCTTTCCCAAGTCAAAGTATCCGGAGGCCGTTAAACACACGAGAGACTCCAGGCGGGTCTGTGGCTGTTGAATCCGACATGCACAAAACTGAAGCAGTGGAGGGAGCTGTTGCAGTAGATCAAAAAGCTTCTTTTCAAAGCCAGCTGTTTTAGTAGTTTTTTTGTTCTGGTCACACTGATTGATTTATTTACCAGATTACCCAATCCAGAATTTTTATAATTAACGCCAGTCTATATTTTAGCGCCTCGCATTCTGCCGTTTTGTTATTTTTTTCTTATTCTGCAATCGTTTTGAGTTCCCAACTGTTTTTACGCACAGCGCGATCTAAAAGTCACGCATGCCAGGTTTTTAATTCTGAGTTTGGACAAAAAAATGATGTTGACAAAAATGGAGCCCTGAATTGTCCTAATCCTGATTGACAGCCTATTAAACTCGCTCAGATGTTGTTGATATTTTTGCCAAGCTGGTACGTGTTCCTCTTTGCAAACCATTCATTCTATTTGCTATGCTTTAAATCTGCTCACTTTTCTCGATTTCCTCATATAGATAGATATAAACATGCGTAATTATGCCTATTTGCCTTCATATCGTCAGCGAACTATCCTGTTAAATCTTAATGTGATATGCCTAGTTTTGTAGCCCAGTCACTTCTGTCGGCTTCTTGAATTCAAAGTAGTGAAAACTGGACACTCATATTCTAAAAAACTCTGCCTTAAATTTATTTATACGTGACTGATGTGCCTGATGTGCCTGATGTGCCTGATGCATGCTCTGATGTGCCTGATGTGCCTAATGTATGCTCTGATGTGCCTGATGCATGCTCTGATGTGCCTGATGTTCCTAATGTGCACAATGTATGGTCTGATGTGCCTGATGTGCCTAATGTGCATAATGTATGGTCTGATGTGCCTGATGTGCCTGATGCATGCTCTGATGTGCCTGATGTGCCTGATGCATGCTCTGATGTGCCTGATGTTCCTAATGTGCACAATGTATGGTCTGATGTGCCTGATGTGCCTAATGTGCATAATGTATGGTCTGATGTGCCTGATGTGCCTGATGTGCCTGATGCATGCTCTGATGTGCCTGATGTGCCTGATGTGCTTGATGTGCCTGATGTGCGCTCTGATGTGCCTGATGCATGCTCTGATGTGCCTGATGTGCCTGATGTGCCTAATGTATGCTCTGATGTGCCTGATGCATGCTCTGATGTGCCTGATGTGCCTGATGTGCCTAATGTATGCTCTGATGTGCCTGATGTGCCTGATGTGCTTGATGTGCCTGATGTGCGCTCTGATGTGCCTGATGTGCCTAATGTATGCTCTGATGTGCCTGATGCATGCTCTGATGTGCCTGATGTGCCTGATGTGCTTGATGTGCCTGATGTGCGCTCTGATGTGCCTGATGTGCGCTCTGATGTGCCTGATGCATGCTCTGATGTGCCTGATGTGCGCTCTGATGTGCCTGATGTGCGCTCTGATGTGCCTGATGTGCGCTCTGATGTGCCTGATGTGCGCTCTGATGTGCCTGATGTGCCTAATGTATGCTCTGATGTGCCTGATGCATGCTCTGATGTGCCTGATGTGCCTTATGTGCGCTCTAGTGTTGCCTGGTGTGCACTCTGATGTGCCAGCGGCCCAGGCTCGATTCTAAATTCTGTCACATTAATCTGGGGCTAAATCAAAATCTCCGCTTGGGTCTGCTCGTACAATTAACGCAATCGAGGAGCCAAAGCACAGTGAAGTGAACATGTCTAACGATAAATAAAGTAAGGGCCCCTGTACACTTCTGTGTATCCGCGCGCTTTTTGTGCCTGCTCAGGGGAGTCGGCGGAATGGGCAGTAATGCCTCTCGCCGGTTGTGTGACAATGTCGCTTGAAGTGCGCCAGGGTGCACACAGCCCCCGGCTCTAATAAAAAATCACTTCGTTCACTTCGATTTTCTTCTCAGTATTCTACTTATCAGTAGTATGCACGTTATATTTTCATTCTGCTTCCCACTTTTCTTCCCGTTTACGATTCTCCATTATTTTCTTGAAACACATCAGGCAAGACTCGTCTTCTTTGCTAATCTCTGAATCTGGTCGCGCCGGGCGGATCTGGGAAAAGCTCAGGTCCTGAGAAAACTGTTGTCTATCTATGCTAATTTTTGACTCGCTTAGAAAATAATTATTTGTTCTATTATGAAACTGATGCGCCTTCGACGCCTTACGCAATATTCTATTATATTTAAGCTGTCTTGTCTACACGAAAGTACATCAATGCACTTTCGAATCCTACCAACGCAGCTACTCAATTGAATTCAGATTTCAACTCGATTCGACCTTCAACCATCAGACTAAAAACAATTGAACTCATTTTCAGTAAACGCTAGTATTTCTATACTCATTGTAGTTCGTAGCAAAACAGCGTAGTTTGTACCTGCGTGTACTTTTCGCTATAACTGCTCCATTATCCTGACCATCGTATAATATACTGTCGCCCAAACACAATAGCAATCATTTTGGCCATTGTTCCACACTTGCTCCCCAATTCAGCTCGTACCCCAAATATCACCCCATGACTTCTTTCCCACACGTTTATTATCCATCCACTCGTGAAAAAAGTTTGGAATAATGGCCGCGAATGTGTGAAATATTGGCCATAAATGTGTGGAATATTGGCCATAAATGTGTGGAATATTGGCCATAAATGTGTGGAATATTGGCCATAAATGTGTGGAATATTGGCCATAAATGTGTGGAATAGTGGCCATAAATGTGTGGAATATTGGCCATAAATGTGTGGAATAGTGGCCATAAATGTGTGGAATATTGGCCATAAATGTGTGGAATAGTGGCCATAAATGTGTGGAATATTGGCCATAAATGTGTGGAATAGTGGCCATAAATGTGTGGAATATCGGCCATAAATGTGTGGAATATTGGCCATAAATGTGTGGAATATTGGCCATAAATGTGTGGAATAGTGGCCATAAATGTGTGGAATATTGGCCATAAATGTGTGGAATAGTGGCCATAAATGTGTGGAATATTGGCCATAAATGTGTGGAATATTGGCCATAAATGTGTGGAATAGTGGCCATAAATGTGTGGAATATTGGCCATAAATGTGTGGAATAGTGGCCATAAATGTGTGGAATATTGGCCATAAATGTGTGGAATAGTGGCCATAAATGTGTGGAATATCGGCCATAAATGTGTGGAATATTGGCCATAAATGTGTGGAATATTGGCCATAAATGTGTGGAATATTGGCCATAAATGTGTGAATATTGGCCATTAATGTGTGGAATATCGGCCATAAATGTGTGGAATATTGGCCATAAATGTGTGGAATATTGGCCATAAATGTGTGAAATATCGGCCATAAATGTGTGGAATAGTGGCCATGAATGTGTGGAATAGTGGCCATGAATGTGTGGAATAGTGGCCATGAATGTGTGGAATAGTGGCCATGAATGTGTGGAATATTGGCCATGAATGTGTGGAATAGTGGCCATAAATGTGTGGAATAGTGGCCATAAGTGTGTGGAATAGTGGCCATAAATGTGTGGAATAGTGGCCATGAATGTGTGGAATATTGGCCATGAATGTGTGGAATAGTGGCCATAAATGTGTGGAATAGTGGCCATAAATGTGTGGAATATTGGCCATAAATGTGTGGAATATTGGCCATAAATGTGTGGAATATTGGCCATAAATGTGTGGAATATTGGCCATAAATGTGTGGAATAGTGGCCATAAATGTGTGGAATATTGGCCATAAATGTGTGGAATAGTGGCCATAAATGTGTGGAATATTGGCCATAAATGTGTGGAATAGTGGCCATAAATGTGTGGAATATTGGCCATAAATGTGTGGAATAGTGGCCATAAATGTGTGGAATATCGGCCATAAATGTGTGGAATATTGGCCATAAATGTGTGGAATATTGGCCATAAATGTGTGGAATAGTGGCCATAAATGTGTGGAATATTGGCCATAAATGTGTGAAATAGTGGCCATAAATGTGTGGAATATTGGCCATAAATGTGTGGAATATTGGCCATAAATGTGTGGAATAGTGGCCATAAATGTGTGGAATATTGGCCATAAATGTGTGGAATAGTGGCCATAAATGTGTGGAATATTGGCCATAAATGTGTGGAATAGTGGCCATAAATGTGTGGAATATTGGCCATAAATGTGTGGAATATTGGCCATAAATGTGTGGAATATTGGCCATAAATGTGTGGAATATTGGCCATAAATGTGTGGAATAGTGGCCATAAATGTGTGGAATATTGGCCATAAATGTGTGGAATAGTGGCCATAAATGTGTGGAATATTGGCCATAAATGTGTGGAATAGTGGCCATAAATGTGTGGAATATTGGCCATAAATGTGTGGAATAGTGGCCATAAATGTGTGGAATATCGGCCATAAATGTGTGGAATATTGGCCATAAATGTGTGGAATATTGGCCATAAATGTGTGGAATAGTGGCCATAAATGTGTGGAATATTGGCCATAAATGTGTGGAATAGTGGCCATAAATGTGTGGAATATTGGCCATAAATGTGTGGAATATTGGCCATAAATGTGTGGAATAGTGGCCATAAATGTGTGGAATATTGGCCATAAATGTGTGGAATAGTGGCCATAAATGTGTGGAATATTGGCCATAAATGTGTGGAATAGTGGCCATAAATGTGTGGAATATCGGCCATAAATGTGTGGAATATTGGCCATAAATGTGTGGAATATTGGCCATAAATGTGTGGAATATTGGCCATAAATGTGTGAATATTGGCCATTAATGTGTGGAATATCGGCCATAAATGTGTGGAATATTGGCCATAAATGTGTGGAATATTGGCCATAAATGTGTGAAATATCGGCCATAAATGTGTGGAATAGTGGCCATGAATGTGTGGAATAGTGGCCATGAATGTGTGGAATAGTGGCCATGAATGTGTGGAATAGTGGCCATGAATGTGTGGAATATTGGCCATGAATGTGTGGAATAGTGGCCATAAATGTGTGGAATAGTGGCCATAAGTGTGTGGAATAGTGGCCATAAATGTGTGGAATAGTGGCCATGAATGTGTGGAATATTGGCCATGAATGTGTGGAATAGTGGCCATAAATGTGTGGAATAGTGGCCATAAATGTGTGGAATATTGGCCATAAATGTGTGGAATATTGGCCATAAATGTGTGGAATATTGGCCATAAATGTGTGGAATATTGGCCATAAATGTGTGGAATAGTGGCCATAAATGTGTGGAATATTGGCCATAAATGTGTGGAATAGTGGCCATGAATGTGTGGAATAGTGGCCATGAATGTGTGGAATAGTGGCCATAAATGTGTGGAATAGTGGCCATAAATGTGTGGAATAGTGGCCATAAATGTGTGGAATATTGGCCATAAATGTGTGGAATATTGGCCATAAATGTGTGGAATAGTGGCCATAAATGTGTGGAATATTGGCCATAAATGTGTGGAATAGTGGCCATAAGTGTGTGGAATAGTGGCCATAAGTGTGTGGAATAGTGGCCATAAGTGTGTGGAATCTGTTCTGGATAAAGTACAGATAAAATAAACTTTTTAGCATGCAGCTTTGACTGAAAAACTCGCGCGCTCGTATTTCGGCTCGAGCTCGGCTACATGCCTGCCATTGGCTGAGCTCTTCTACCCAATCAAATTCTGTTGGCGCATTTAAAACGCTCTCACTCGTAATTAATTTTCTCTCCGTCACGCTCAAGCCTCTCCAAATGAGATCGAAAGCTGCCCCTACAGTTTGCACAGCTTGTGCTGTCTGAGTTGAAAATGCTCCGGAAAATTCTGCTGTTGTTCATGCAGACTGCTGGCAAGTATGCGGAACAGAGAGACAATGACTGCTCAGCTCAGCTCAGCGCAGCCATATTAAATGGCGACATAGAAACCGTGGATAGTTGCCTGGTCAGGCATGTCGACGTCAACAGGCTCGCGCCATTCAAAGGCAGCTGGCTGGCTCCTGTGCATCTCGCGTGTGCATTCGGACAGAGTGAGATTCTCGATAAGCTAATAAAAGCAGAAGCCGATGTTGACCTTCAACTCAGCAACGGGATGTCGGCCCTCTTCGTCGCGTCTGGTAATGGGCAGGTGGAAGTGGTGGACTTGCTCATCAAGGCTCAGGCGGATGTGAACCTTCGGGAAGCAAGCGGGCGCTCGGCCCTCCACGTCGCCTCACAGGAGGGCCATTTCCAGGTAGTGGAATCCCTGATCAAAGCGCATGCGGACCCCAACTTACGAGACAATGCAGGCTATTCACCTGTTTTTATCGCATTGCATCGCGGGCACCAGAGAGTGGTGAAGTCCCTGCTTAAAGCGAGTGCGGATCCCAACTTGGGCAGGAAAGATGATGTCTCATCTTTGCACATCGCATCGCAAATTGGCGCTAAAGATGCGATGCAACTTCTTGTCAAAGCACTCGTGGATCTTGACATTCAGGAAGCACATGGCTGCACACCTCTCTACTTGGCATCGCAGAGCAACAGCATGGAAGTAGCGAACTGCCTACTGACCGCACAGGCGGATCCGAATCTCCAGGCCGTTGGTGGAATTTCACCTCTGGCATTCGCAGCTCAGAAAGGCGGCTATCGGATAGTTGAGGCGCTCTTGAAAGGGCGCGCTAATGTCGACATTCAAGAAGTCTATGGGCGCGCGCCGCTGTACGTTGCCTCCGAAAATGGCCATCACCAAATTGTAGACTTACTCATTAAGTCTCAAGCAAGCATCGATCTTCAAGAATTGAGGGGTCGGACGCCTCTCTACATTGCAGCAGAAAATGGTCACGAACGGGTGGCAAATTTTCTTATTGAGGCCCAGGCCGATGTAAACCTGCAAGAAATTGAAGGGTGCTCGCCTCTCTTCATTGCCTCACAGCAGGGGCATCACCGAGTTGTCAATCTGCTCATTAAGGCGCAGGCTGACGTCAATTTGTAGGGAATCGGTGGAGGATCGCCTCTCTTCATAGCATCGCAGAATGGTCATTGGGGAGTGGCTGAATCCCTCATAAATCAGAATGCCGACGTCAACCTGCTAACAGACGAGGGGATATCACCGCTTTATATCGCCGTGCAGAATGGCTACTACAGGATAGCTAAACAACTGATTGAGGCCGATGCCAAAGTCGATCTTCAAGAGAAGAACGGTCGCTCTGCCCTTCACATTGCAGCATATTCCGGTCAACGCCTAGCGGTAGAGCTGCTCATCAAAGGCCAAGCGGATGTCAACCTTCGTGAAAGCGACGGATCTTCACCTCTATTTGCGGCAGCATTGCGGGGACACCACAGTGTAGTAAGCGCTCTTATCGAAGCCAAGTCAGAAGTCGATTCCGTGCAAAGGGACGGTGCAACTTCGCTCTTTGTTGCCTGTCAAAATGGTTTTATAGAAGTAGCGCGCTCGCTAATCAAAGCTCGGGCTGATGTTAATCTCCAGAGAGACAATGGTGCATCGCCACTCTACACTGCCTCCGAAAACGGACATACCGCAATGGTTGAATTGCTGATCATGGCGCAGGCTGATATTAATCTTCAAAGGAAAAACTGCATGTCGCCACTGTACATTGCTTCTCAGAATGGAAATTGGCAAGCGGTGGACTTGCTAATCAAAGCGCTCGCTAATGTCGATGCCGTCAGTGACACTGGGTCTTCACCTATCTTCACCGCTTCTCAAAATGGCCATCATCGAGTAGTGCGCTTACTTATTAAGGCTAATGCAAGTGCTAATCAACAACTCCTCAATGGCTGCTCTCCCCTGTACGCTGCATCGGAAAGCGGTCATCGGCAGGTCGTTGGGCTGTTAATTAAGGCTCAAGCCGACGCCAACTTGCCCAGTAGGAATGGCTGCTCACCTCTTTTCGTGGCTTCGCAGAACGGCCACGAGCAAGTAGTAAAACTGCTCATAGAAGCCGGGGCCGACGTTAATCTTCAAGACATCGAAGGACGCTCAGCCCTCTTCATTTCCTCACAGCAGGGTCATCATCAAATAGTGGAAAACCTCATCAAAGCAGAAGCTGATCTAAATGCTCAAGATTTTCAAGGCTGTTCACCCCTATACATCGCATCGCAGCAAGGGCATTCAAAAGTTGCACTTTCGCTGATAAAGGCAAACGCGGACGTGAACCAGCAAAAGCATGACGGAGTGACGCCACTTCATATCGCATCACAGAACGGTTTCTCTGAAATCGTGGAAGCCCTGCTCGAGGCAAGAGCAGAAGTCGGTCTTTTATCTGAATCAGGTCAGTCGGCTCTAACAGCTGCATTTCATGGTGGCCATCGTGCTGTGATGTCTCTACTGATCAAGTCAATGGGAGGCAGGATAGTTCCCAATACAGGTAGTGTCGTCTCAAAAACAGGCTCCGCTAATTTCTTTGACGAGTTACTTTCGGGGTGAGTTTATTGCGAGCGTACATAAATTCGCTATAAAAGTTAAATAGGAATTACAAACACGATTAAAACTTGTTAATTTCCATCTCCTAGCAAACTTTGCTCACTGATAATCCTCTTCATTTTTCAGGTCGGCTCTCGTTGAATACCGACTGAGCCAGCGGCTCTCTTCTGCTCTGTGTAAGTCAGGATTTGTTGATTCCAGAGCCGCCCTACAGAGTGCAGTCGCCGATGTCTTGCAAGCAATACTGCAGAATCGGCGGTCGGACAAGTCCTTTGTTGTCGGAAGCTACTCAGAAGGCTGGGGCAACAATCTGAAGACGCTGGATGGCCGGACGGACTCGGAGTCCGATATTGACGTGATGAGTCTAATTCCTGGTAGGCTGTACCATCTGAGGGGCATCTGCAGTGCTGATTGTAGCGATGCGAAGGAGCACGTAGATTACATTAACGGCCACGTAAAAATACCCGGATATGGTAAATAAGCAAACAATTTGTGTTGAAACCAGCAGTATCTGAGTAAAAAATTTCTGCAGTAGAATTTCGTTTACATTTTAGCCTCCAGCCCAGCGACCCCCTTTCACGGATCTTCACTCAAGCCAGCCGTGGATCAGGTCGATGCCAGCCGTCTCTGCCGCTACCCGCCCATCGCTCATCTTCAGCCTGACAGAGTCATCAAATCCAACATCCCTCAGCACCTACTGGAGTCACTGAGGCAGGAGCTGCTGGCTTCGCCATGCCACGTGGTCCATGCTGCTTCTCCAGGTCAAGACGGCGAACAGCTTCGTGTGAGCACCACATTCCTAGAGAAGCGAATGCTCAGAAGTCTCTCCACCCTACAGGGCCAGCTATTTATCGTACTAAAGTATTTGATTAAGAAGATTATTTCAAATAAATACGGCTTCAACGTGGCCGGATTCAAGTCTTATCATGCCAAAACTATCACATTCCGAATGGTGGAGGAAACACCAAGGGAACTGTGGAAGCCAGAAAACCTCTTGAGCCTCGTGAGAAGATCGCTGCACATGCTACTTGACTGTGTGGAAAGCAGTCATACCCCCGATAATGCTCATGGCCGGGTCATGAACCACTTCTTTCTGTGCAATGCAGACATTTACCTAAAGGGAGTGGAGCAGAAGGGTAGTGGTGTGAGCGCAGCTTTTGAAAAAGCCGCAGTCACCCTGAAAATTGTGATCGACTACCTGCCCCAGCTGCTGCTTCAGTTCCAAAGCAGTCTGAAGCCGGCCAGCAACTCCGGCAGGTTCTACTTTCACCCGTTTCTCCTCTTGCCACATTTCTGCATGTCCCAGAGACCCGCGTTGAGTTCTGGTAGCCTTGAATTTCACGAGATCTACGATGTGGTCAGAGAAGCCATCGAGCGACTTTCTCACGGAGACTGTGGCAAGGAGTCCCAAGAGACTCTCACAGCACTGCTTGCCAGACTGCCAGACTGCGCCTTCTCAGCTCGAGAAGCACTCAGAATTGTTGCCAGTCTGAAATTCGGCTACCGAAGCACCGCGAAGAGAATCATTGACAACTGCAGGGGCCATGTAGTGAGCCGCGGCATCGACTGGTCCACTGAAAGGACCGCAACTGACGCTGCACCGTTGAGTTCGTGTGGCGACATCTGAAAAGTCGAGACTCACTGTGGAGATTTTGCTTTGAATTCAGCCAGCGACCGGCATTAGTAAGAGAATTGTCTTCGGATATCTCAGAGTGCTTTCCCATCAGGATGAGCAACTACGAGACATATTTCTATGTGAACTTCGACGCTCTGCTGCAGTCGCTTCGCCTGGAGTTGTGTGGAGTTGGTGACGCGGATGCGCTGGACTGGATCCGGGATGTGGCCCGGCATGAGGATGCGGATGAGCAGGAGCTGCTATCAGCTGCTCTCTACTCACCGGACTCCGAGCAGGTAGCGTCACTAACACCGAAGCTGAGACACCTGGTCGGCCCAGTTCCCGCCTGGTTTCTGGACCGCCTGGGAACCAAATGGCGGCTGTAGAGTTTGTGAAGATGTAGAGAACTGCGGTCTGTCGGCAGCGCTCTTTTGGTGACGCTCTTGTGATCATACGGTTAACTGATTTCTTCTTTAAAAAACACATGTTTTCCTTCAGAAATTCCCTGTTTAAAATGCCAACATTCTCCTTTAACAACTGAAAACCCCTGTAGAGTTGTAGATGGTAGACATCCTCATCCAAAAAGAACAGTGTACATGTACAGATGCTAATGTGCATATTGGATACTTGTATGGCTATTTTTTCTTTCGCTTCCTATTCCCCAGCGCCCCAGCTACAATTTCCCAAATCCTTAGTGCATGTGCACTACAGTACAGTATTTGCACCAGCGCTTGTAATTGCTTTAAACTCGCGTCATTTTCTAATGACGACTGGAGCAGTGCGGCAGTGCGGCCTGAGTTGGAGTTGCTGCTCGCCAATGCGTAAACAGGTGGAGTTTTTATGTACATTCATACTGTGCCTTCTGTGAGTTATGTGGCTTCGTGTGTGGCTTCGGGTACATGTAGGTCTCATGTACATGCACTAATTTTAATGTACCTAACCATGTACCTGCAGTTCAGGGAAGCAGCCAGACTGACAAAAAACCGAGAACTCAAACCGCTCCTGGCCTATCGCCATTTCGAATCTCACTTTTGGACACATTTCAAAGCTTACAAACGCAACAGCATGTAATAAAATGTTTCTATCCCTGCGACATGCTTTTGGCGCCATTGTCAGAAACCCTTGACATGCACTGGCGCCATGTACTGTCAGAAACTCCTGACATGCTCTGGCACCATTGTCAGCAACCTCTGACATACTCTGGCACCACTGTCAGAAACCTCTGACATGCTCTGGCACCATCATACATGCTCTGGCACCATTGTCAGAAAGCTCTAACATGCTCTGGCACCATTGTCAGAAAGCTCTAACATGCTCTGGCACCATTGTCAGAAAGCTCTAACATGCTCTGGCACCATTGTCAGAAAGCTCTGACATGCTCTGGCACCATTGTCAGAAACATCTGACATGCTCTGGCACCATTGTCAGAAACCTCTGACATGCTCTGGCACCATTGTCAGAAACATCTGACATGCTCTGGCACCATTGTCAGAAAGCTCTGACATGCTCTGTCACCATCGTTGGAAAACCGTTACATGCCTTAATGAAGGAGGCTTCGCCCGAAGAGAAATTATACATTTATGTACCAAATAACGAATTTGTATTTCATCAAACAGCAAAAATGAAAAAAACATTTCGCTTCAAACACGAGAGCAGACATTTACAGTCAGAGAAACAAAATTATTCATAGAAGTCAAACAACTAAGAACACAAAAAATATTGTCGACGCATCAGCTTCACACCCGCTACTTGCTACTGAAGCCAGTAGTGTAATCGAGACAGAAAAATGGAGAAGCACTCAGTCAGGAGGATATTAGAATTCTGGCTTTGTGTACAGGCGGCATGGCAGGTTGGGTCCACGCGAACATTTCAGACCTGCCAAGCTGAATTTTATGTACAGAAATTTTTACTGAGCAACAAGCTAAGGAGGCATTGATGAGTAAAAAATAAAGATACTGTTTGCTGCTCCGTTAACTGAAAATGTCTAAAAAGTGAGTGCACACATGCCAGCATTTCAACGGTATGTACATGTTCAAATATTGGTTGTCAATAGGGCTATTCGGTTGCTAAGGGCGTTAATATTGGTCAAATATTGGTTGCAAGGGGCACCACAAGTTTTATTGGCTTGCTAAGTATATTAAAGTGTTTATCCGTTGCTAAGGACGCTGTCGAAAGCTTTTTATTGCAAAGGCCGGTCACCAAGGTCTCCAGAGGCTGTCTCCGGTGGGCACGCCACCGCTGTCGTCAAGGCAACAACGGTCGCCGATCACCGTCGGCTCGTACGGCCCGGGCGAAATCGGCTCGTAGCGCGGCTGCTCCGGCGGCGGCGGCTGCTCGCGAAAGGCGCGCCGCTTCTTCGCCGGCGGCTGCAGCTGCCGCATCGGCGGGGGCGGTGCCGACCGAGGGTTCGGCGAGGCCGACAGCTCAATGAGCGCCGCGGCGGCCGTGGCGGTGGCGCTAGCTGCGGCCAGCGAAGTTGTCGACAACTTCTTCGGGGTCGGCGGGGTCGCCGAGTGCTGATTGGACAGATCGCCCAGGGCCGGCCGGCTGGCGGCGGCGGAGGGGGCGGATATGGGGGAGGGCGCGGGAGCGGACGCGAGCGCGGCCAGTTTCTCGCGCCCGATAGCCGCAGGCGAGTCCGCATTGTCCAGATAGCCCCTGCGGGTTGGGTTTGAGCTCAGTCAGCATCTGACTATTCTGCTTTTGCTACTGTAAGTACGAGCGGAGAAATGTAAGAAAATGTCTTAGGCCATAGACTAATCAGACACATGAGCACACAGCTCAGGCCATAGACTAATCAGACACATGAGCACACAGCTCAGGTCAGAGACATCACACAGACACTGATGAGCACACAGCTCAGGTCAGAGACATCACACAGACACTGATGAGCACACAGCTCAGGTCAGAGACATCACACAGACACTGATGAGCTGACAGTTTTTGCCATAGACAAGTCGGTAAGACAGCGAATGGATGAATAAAAATTCTCACTTTTTAATTTTGTCCACAAGTTCGGCTTTGGTCAGGCGCTCGGACTCGTGGCACAGCCGGTCAATCAGGATGAAGATGTTCTGGATGCCCTTCTTGTAGCCAGTCAGGTAGCTGCGGATCAGGCTGTCTGGATTGGGGATTCCGGTGTGAGGTGGTGAGTTAAGGATAGCAGCGAGGGGGCCGTAGCCCAGCGGTAGCACAGCTACTCTGGTGTGCCAGCGACCCAGGCTCGATTCCAAGTGCAGTCACATTAATTTGGGGCTGAATTGGAATCTCGGCTTGGCTCTGCTCGTGCAATTAACGGCCTTGAGAGCCAACCCCCCAAGGCGCAGTGAAGTGTACATGCCTAACGATAAAATAAAGTTAGGGCCGCTGTACACTACTGTGTGAGTGTGTGCCTGCGTACGTATCCGCGCGCTTGTATGCCTGCTCAGGGGAGTCGGCGGAATGGACAGTAATGCCTCTCGTAGGTTGTGTGCCTATGTCGCTTAAAGTGCGCCAGGGTGCACACAACCCCCTGCCTCTAATAAAAAATAAGGATAGCAGCAGGTACCCGAGGAAGACAATTTGGGAGACTGGGAGAGGTACTGTACGCCGCAGTCAGTCAGGGACAGGTGCTGTAGTCAGGGTTGATGTAGTCAGGGGTGTTATAGTCAGGATGCTGTAGTCAAGGGTGCTGTAGGTAGTCAGGGGGTGCTGTAGTCAGGGGGTGCTGTAGTCAAGGGTGCTGTAGTCAGGGGTGCTGTAGTCTGGGGGTGCTGTAGTCAGGGGGTGCTGTAGCCAGGGGGTGCTGTAGTCAGGGGGTGCTGTAGTCAGGGGGTGCTGTAGTCAAGAGTGCTGTAGTCAGGGGGTGCTGTAGTCAAGGGTGCTGTAGTCAAGAGTGCTGTAGTCAGGGGGTGCTGTAGTCAAGGGTGCTGTAGTCAAGGGGTGCTGTAGTCAGGGGGTGCTGTAGTCAGGGAGTGCTGTAGCCAGGGGGTGCTGTAGTCAGGGGGTGCTGTAGTCAAGAGTGCTGTAGCCAGGGGTGCTGTAGTCAGGGGGTGCTGTAGTCAGGGGGTGCTGTAGTCAGGGGGTGCTGTAGCCAGGGCGTGCTGTAGCCAGGGGTGCTGTAGTCAGGGCGTGCTGTAGTCAGGGGGTGCTGTAGCCAGGGGTGCTGTAGTCAGGGCGTGCTGTAGTCAGGGCGTGCTGTAGTCAGGGGGTGCTGTAGCCAGGGGTGCTGTAGTCAGGGGGTGCTGTAGTCAGGGGATGCTGTAGTCAGCACTGCAGCCTCACCCTCGGCAGCCGCAGGCCGCAGGCGGTCAGGCGTGGAGGCGGCGGCCTTGGAGTCCATCAGGGCAGCGGCGGGGGCAGCGGGCGGCGGGCCCTGGCAGCGCCTTTCCCGCTTGAGCTGCTCAACAAAGCGGATCATCTGCTCTAGGATCTCCGCCTTCTCGGTGCCCGGACTGAACTGCTGGCCACCGAGGCAGAACTCCGTGGAGATGTCGGCGGCAACACCGCCTCCTTTGAGCTCCTCCTCCCTGAGCAGCTGGTGCATCCGCTCAAAGCAGGCGTTAATCCGGTCCCTGCGCTTCTTCTCGGCCCGGGACTTGCTTTCGCGCTGTCAATTGTGATGGGCGAGTGTGTATTGAGATGGCAAAGCATTTCATTACATAAATTTAAGCATAGTTACTCTCGCCGTTTACCCAATTGAGTGAGAGAGAGAGCAGCATGTACTTTTCAATTATTGATGCAATATTTATTTAGGCACCATAAATTTTCATGATTCTTTGAAATTTACACTTGAAATTTGCTTTTGGAGGTTGCTAAAAAGTTCCCTGATATTGAATTTAAGCTTTCATTTCATTACTATGGTTTTAAGTCAGAGTTACTCAGTTATTAGATTCATGTTTGATTTATCCTGTTAAGATGGAGTAGGGAAATCTCCAATAACTTTTAGCTAAGCGCTAATCCAAATCCCAAACCTGATAATTCCAATCACAGTGCGCATGGCGCTTACCCTCCTGGGATTGATGCCGCCCGGGCTGCAGTTAAGCGACGAGTCCAGGCTGGCATTGAACATGCTCCGGTTGAGATTCTCGCCGGCGCCAGCCAGAGAGCCAGACGATGATACGTGCAGCTCCGCCGAGTTCTGCTGCTCCATTGGCGCGTAGTGAATTTGGCAGGAGCTTCGTTTGAATGCAGAAATGTTAGCAGGCTCTCAGGCAGTCCTACTAACTCACTAAGCAGATATTTTATACGCCCGCCGCCTCTCCAGACAGAAAATCTCAGTTTAAAGCTGGCCTGGGCCTCTCGGGCGGGCCCGAGTGAATCATTCCCGATCCGGAGGGGCCTGGGGGAGGCCTGGGTGCTGCGTTCGATGGGGTTGTAAAACCCCCTTGTGTCCCTCGGAAGGATGTACAGTGAAGGATGGCATAAAGCCTGCCCCACCACCCCCAACCCCGCGCAGACCCCCATGATTTGGGGGCCCACGCAAGGCGGTTTATAATACTTAAAGAACTGGGCTAGGCCCCGTGAGTCACTAATAAGGGGGCCAACAGCAAAGCGAGCCCTCCCTGCCCCTATGTGCCGCCATTATTCAACTCTGGGACCCCAGCCAGCCAGAACCACCAGAAGGCCTAAAGCAGAAAGAGTTGTGGCCGTGGGGCCGCGCCAAGCCTTTCCTGTTTCTTTATCCTTCCTCTTCACCTCTCCTACCCTTGGGGTCGACCGGGCTTTCTTATTAGCAAGGTTATCGCTTCCGATCTGCGCACAACGGCACAAGTGGAAAAACAAAGTATTTATATGCAAGGTATTTGTATAAAGCAAATAAAGACGAAACGAGGATGTCATTTCAGGCCAATACTACTCTGACGTGACAGTTGCGCACCAGAAATTTGTTCAGGGGGGGGGCGGAAAATGCACTGCGGGCAAATCTCGGCGGGCAATTCGCTCACGGGCAAAATGCACTGCGGGCAAATCTCGGCGGGCAATTCGCTCACGGGCAAAATGCACTGCGGGAAAATCTCGGCGGGAAAAGCTCGGCGGGCAATTCGTCTGCGGGCATTTCTCGTGCTCCCACATTTAATGTATGGCAGCCAGCAAGGATTGTGTACAATTATTGGCATTTCAGGCCTTGCTCATAAGCTAAAAATGGATGCTGATTACGAGCGCATTGCTTACGATGGTTCCAGAGAAAAATCAGTTACTACGATTAAATATGTCTGCCATATCATACAAACAAACTAAAATCCTCTTAAATTCCTTCCCGCTTTAAGTGTTCAATCAATCTTCAGTGTATTTGATGCGTAAGCTCTTTGAAAAGAAACGACAATTTGGGCTTACATACAGTTCCGATGAACAATCCGCTATGAGGCGCAGCTTTAGAAAGCGCAAGGACATCCAAATACATGTAAGGACTTAGAAACATGAATTATATACTCTTTGTCACTACCGCGGTCACCTTCTCAACAGATAGCAAGTCTCACTGAGCATGAAATCGGCCCGAACAAACAGACTGGAACTTTATTTAAAAAATTAAAAATCCTTCTCGGAGAAGAAATCTGCCAAGTTGCAGACCGCCAAGTTGCAGAGTGCGGCGTCCTGCTCGGCTCTGTGCCAGCCGATGATGAGTTTGCTGCGACTGCGGGCCGCCGTGAAGCCCTCCGGCCGGCCAAGCTCTCCGCCGCTGCACTTTATCTGCAGTGGCATGTCGGACAGACACTTGATGAGCACACAGCACACGTCACAGAGACCAGGTGCGTCGCCATTAGGGGGGGGGGACAGGTGGGACGTGTCCCCCCAAGTAAAAGCTATGGGGAGGCATGCCACTGCTTTGTCCCCCCACCCCCACATTGTGACTCGTTGTGGTCATCAATATTTTTTCTTCAAGGCGCCAAAATATAGCGCCTTCGGCGCCAAGATGAGTGCCTACGGCGCTAAAATGAGTACCTGCGGCGCCAAAATGAGCGCTGACAACTCGATTCTCACAATAATGGAAATGAAGGAATTTAGTCATGTACATGTCCATGGCGACGCCCCTGACAGAGACACTGCTGAGCACACAGCTCAGGTCAAGAGGCATCACACAGACACTGCTGAGCACACAGCTCAGGTCAAGAGGCATCACACATACACTGATGAGCACACAGCTCAGGTCAAGAGGCATCACACAGACACCACAGAACTTACCCAGAATGCTCAATCATCGATTTTATGAAATTAAACTGCGTAGAAATACGCGTACAAACTACTAATCCGGTGAAGAAACATAAGTAGCCATAGACTATTACTCAAATGTGCGGCACAAGATATATTCAATGGTATTTCTCGCCCGCTGCGTTGGCAGGCTTAGATTGGCTACAATACTAATATATTCGCGCCTCGTCTGTTTCGCTCATTTCTGCCCTCAACAGCCTAACTATATTAATATATTGGTCACTAGTCGACTAAGCTTACCGGGCACGGTTTGAAGGAAAGCTGTGAAACCTCGTTTCTGGTGGACAACGATAGGAAAAATTTGGACAGCCATAGGCAGCACACTGTTTTCGCGATTTTGCGGAAGGCATACTTCACTGCAGCAAAACCAAAAACACCCAAATTCTTTGTGAAAAGACAATGCTGCTGCAAGTCATTCCATTCTATGGTCTAATTCCATTTGAAGTAAGCTATTGGCTTCATTTCTCGCCCGCTTTTTCTTGAATTGTCTATGGCCTAAGCACTCGAGACCTGTCATATTAAGTCATGTTGAAGTCATGTTAGAAAAAAATCCATCGTGTTTTTATTCCTTTACTGTTTGTCGAATATGCTGCGTTATTCTTCAATACGCGAAGACGAAATTAGTGGATTGAGCTCAGATGAGCTCGATTTCATCACGCATCTCGATCCTCGGACCATGTCGACAGAATCGGTCAATGGACAGGGCTGACGGATGAGCAAGAGAGGCTAATTGATGAGGAACTACGCAATCGTACGCCGGAAGATCACGTTGGAAACCTGTTTCGTGAATTGACCGAAGAAGAAGAAGCTGGCCTACATCATGTGGAGCAAGAAAGTAAACGGAAGTCGACGGTTAAGCAAACTGAATTGCATATTCGCAAACTAAAAGATCCTATCTACGCCTGTTCTTCGTTCAGTTAAAAACAGCTGATGGAAGCCATATGCTGTAAGTACACTGCCGTATTTTCGCGCATCTGTGCACTGGTATTTATTAGAGAAGCGAAATCTGAAGCTGATTGGCAACGATGCGTTCTTATCGTTTGATCGAACGTACAAGGCTATGTTGGTCAAATCGCTTCAGCAAAAAAGGCTGTAGGCAGCGGTCCAAAGTACTGTCCAATTGACGACGAAGACTTCAACCGCCTACGCCTCTATTTCGATCGTTCGACGCCAACTCGACTGCAATTTGAAGTTCTGTTCAAGATTGTTTATGGCTTTGGTTTTCGCGGCAGGGAGTGGCTGCGAGAGTTGACTAAGGCCGATATGATAATTTACGATCGTGACGGTGTTCGCTATGTGGACCTGCTGAAGACATCTATCGAAAAAACCGTGTCTGATAGTAATCCGTCGACATCTAAGAGCATTATCTTAGCCGAGACACCGGATTATCCAGGCTCATGTCCTGTACGGGCGATTGAGTTGTATCTGTCGGTCATTCCAGAAGATGTTGCCTGTCTCTGGCCCAAGCCTTTGAATCAAGCCGACAATGACGGTATATGGTACCACAAGACCCTGGTGCTTGGCAAGAATTGGTTGAACGAGTTTATGAAAAAAACTGTGCGATCAGGCTGGTCTGAGTTGCCGTTCCCACACAAATCATTGCATTCGAGCGTCGGTAGTGTCAAATCTTATCGAAGATGAAGTCACTAGATCAGACATTCAAGTCGTAACCGGCCACAAAAGAATCGAGAGTGTGGACCTCTACAACAAGAGAATGAAGTTCTCGAAGAAGGTTGATCTATCAAACACTATTAGTCGTCGACTGGCTGTTCCAGGCCGGTCTGAAACAAGCTTTACCGCATCGAACAGGTCGGTTG
Organism: Macrostomum lignano; assembly: GCA_002269645.1. Classification (NCBI taxonomy): domain Eukaryota; kingdom Metazoa; phylum Platyhelminthes; family Macrostomidae; genus Macrostomum; species Macrostomum lignano. Next base: position 36,805 of record NIVC01002440.1, on the reverse strand, counting down.
TATCGACTGGAGACGTAATCGAGAGATCGGCTACCGACTGCTCGACTAGCTCTGTTGTGTCTACTAAGAACTCATTCACGAGATCTGCTACCAACTACTCTATTGCAGTCGGTAGTTCCCAGAGTGCAAGCTCACTGTTTGGAAATTGCAAGTTTGAAAATTGTACGTTTAACTTTAATCAATCAAACTAAGGTCAGGAGGTATACCGCGTGAGAAATCTAAAAACTGTCAATGGACTATATCTCTAATTTTTATCTCATGTTAATGTTAATATCTCATGTTAATGCTAATATACCTTTTTGCAATCTAGTTTGCCAAAACCGCAATCAATTTTGCCCACTAAGAGAATTTACTTGTATATTTCTAATATCTTGGCTTAACCTGCCCATTCATTGCCATAGTTTGAACCATAGACAAATCCTTGAAACTGCATTCAATTTTGCCAAAACTGCGATCAAGTTTGCCCATAGTAAAAAGCAAGCACCGCAGACAAACATAGAAGCGCAAGAATGGCTCAGTGCGGATCTTATAACAAGATTTCTACGAAGGACCGGCAGCGCTTAATTCAAGCATTTCAGAACGGAGAGGACTGGCAAGATTTCGGTAGACTTTTGGGCATCGCACGAAGAACCGTGACCTATATCGTTGGGCGATTTATTGCAAGTGGTCGCATTGATCCTCTTCCTCGCGGAGGTGCCAAACGGAAGTCACTCAGCGATGCTATGGTGGAGAGAATATGTAGCTATGTCCAAAGTAATCATCGAATTAATTGTGCATGCAGTGTGTCAGCTCATTCCCTGTTAGTTTTAGTTATTCGTTCTCAAATAAATTCGTTTCGGGCAAACTTGATCGCAGTTTTGGCAAAATTGAATGCAGTTTCAAGGATTTGTCTATGGTTCAAACTATGGCACTGAATGGGCAGGCTGAGCCAAGATATTAGAAATATACAAGTAAATTCTCTCCGTGGGCAAAATTGATTGCAGTTTTGGCAAACTAGATTGCAAAAAGGTATATTAGCTCAAAATATACACAGTTTCTTTGTGCCCACTTGGGGCCATAGACAACTTTTGCTGGCGGGCAGACATCGCTTTCACCCTCGTTTCGGCAGGCTTAGGACTGCTACAATGTAACGATATATACCGATTTTTTTCGGCAGCAATTGCGTAAGCTGAAGCCGCGTAGCGGCTGAAGCTTAGTAGAGCAATTGCTGCCGAAAAAAATCGGTACATGTCATTATTGTACCCTTTTGACTTCCCTTGTCTATGGCCCAGACATAGTGCGGATGCTGAGTATGAAATGCGATTGTTGCCGGAATGCGCTTTGAAAGGGTTGTAGAGATAATCAATCGTCTATGGCAAATTTAGTTGCTCTCTAAATGAAAGGGTTGTAGAGATAATTAATCGTTTATGGCAAATTTAAAGGACAGTGAAGACAGCTAGCCTGGCTGCCATGAGTTAATTCTCAAGTTGATTTTGAGCTTGAATTAATTCTCCTATTCGGAGTGCAAATAGGAAAAGTAGCTATGATTCGCTACGCAAACATTCCTGGCGGAGAAATATGTGGACTCTCCACGGACGAGTTGGCTTTTGTCACCCGAGAGTCGAGCACGCGCTACGTTCTGGAGATGGACAACCTGGATGCGTCGTCCAGTTCCAACGGGCTGCCTGAGCTAGGTAGCGAAGATCTGGAAATTGACGACGATGCGGAATCCACCATCGAAAGTGTGACAACTGGGTCTGATAGAGGCGAGCTGATGAAAGCACCCGAGGGCGGCCAAGACCTGCCGAGAAGCCTCTGTGGTGGTCAGTTCCACAACTGCACATTCAACTTTTACGGAAAGTAAAACAATTGATTCGATCGGTTTGTTCTTAAGAACTTTTTGTGACTATGAAACACTTTCGCCGTGTTGCTATTGTTGTTCCTTGTTTTGATAGCCAAATACATTCGTCTGAAATCCGGCAACAATCGAAAAAAGCCGACAAACAATTAAATTGTTACCGCAAGTATGAATGCCGTAAACCATAGACAAAAGGGAACAATATTATTTGCATGAAAACTTGTGTGCGATTTGTGTTGTATTTTTCTGAGTTGCTTGAGTCAAATGGAAATGGAATCGAAGATGAGAAGCTTTCTTATGTTGCAGGCTGGTTGCTACGCAGACATCTGACTTCTTGTTTGGATGCTCCATGCGGCGAATGCACGTCAGAATTGCAGACTGCTGATAATACCTGCAGACTCTTCATCAATTTGAAGAGCATAATAATTCAGGTGGTTATGTGCTACACATTCGAGTTAATAGTCCATGGCCACCCATGTTTCTTCACCGGATTAGTAGTTTGTACGTATATCTATTTCTACGCAGTTAATTTCATAAAAATCGCAGATTGAGCATTCTGGGTAAGTTCTGTGCAGACACTGATGAGCACAAAGCTCAGGTCAGAGACATCACACAGACACTGATGAGCACAAAGCTCAGGTCAGAGACATCACACAGACACTGATGAGCACAAAGCTCAGGTCAGAGACATCACACAGACACTGATGAGCACAAAGCTCAGGTCAGAGGCATCACACAGACACTGATGAGCACACAGCTCAAGTCAAAGACATCACACAGACACTGATGAGCACACAGCTCAGGTCAAGAGACATCACACAGACACTGATGAGCACACAGCTCATGTCAGAGACATCACACAGACACTGATGAGCACACAGCTCAAGTCAAAGACATCACACAGACACTGATGAGCACAGTTTAGGCTAAGGCCACCGGCCACACAGCCCCAGCCAGAGCCGTCCCACTCACCCCAGTGTGCCCGTCAGCCAGGTCAACTCGCCAATCCCGGCCGCAGAGGGTGATCGGCTTTCGCCTAAATCCGCGGCGCCGAATGCCGCTGAGCAGCTCTTCGAGCTCCCACTTGGCCGGCTCCGGTTCAACGCCCAGGGACGCCAGCAGTCGCAGGTCCGAAAGCTCTACGATGACGCCGGCGCTGCAGAGTCCGGTACCGACCAGGATGACGGCCAGGTAGTCGGGCCAGTCCCAAAGACCCACCGGGGCCCGGGACCGCTCGGCCAGGGTGGCCACATCGCAGCGCCAGTACGGCAGCTGACGGCGCCGCTCCTCCGCCACTGCGGCCGCCGTGGCGCCGCCTGCGGCTGCGGCTTCCGCCACGCGAATCCGATTTAGCAGAAACTGGTCCGCGTTCATTGCTGCGGAATTGGGTTCCGTCTGTGTCTGTCTGTCTGTCTGTCTGTCTGTCTGTCTGTCTGTCTGTCTGTCTGTCTGTCTGTCTGTCTGTCTGTCTGTCTGTCTGTCTGTCTATCTGTCTGTGTGTCTGTCTGTCTGTCTGTCTGTCTGTCTGTCTGTCTGTCTGTCTGTCTGCCTGTCTGTCTGTCTGTCTGTCTGTCTGTCTGTCTGTCTGTCTGTCTGTCTGTCTGTCTGTCTGTCTGTCTGTCTGTCTGTCTGTCTGTGTGTCTGTCTGTCTATCTGTCTGTCTGTCTTGCAGCAGCTCAAGAAGTTCAGCTCTTACCTTTCCGGCTGCTCAAACGCGTGCTGAAGCTCCACAACTTTGTTAAAACAAAGTTAAAACAACTTTGATGACAACAAAAACCCAAGGCAAGAAGATGCTAGTATACGAGTTATAGCACAGAGTGTTAGCTAACGCATCTGTTTTATATACAAACTTAACGCTCTGGTTGGACTGAAAACATGGCAGCGAACTGTACCGAGAGCTGCAGCTCTGTACTTGCAGGTGAGGCGGGGCAGGGGGTGCCAAGATGAAGAAGCGAGTCTGGACTGAGCTGAGCCAGCTGCTCTTTTAGAGACCTCTTCAGCTGCTTGAAAAGAAGGCTTGCTATGCACTTGGCTTTTCTATTTATAAAGGCTTCTAAATAATAAAGCGGGGACCGTGGGGGCAGAGAGTTGCGCCAGAGTCAGAAATAGTTGCCATGACACCCACAGGGCAGTCCGTGAGCGCAGCCAAGAGAGATAAGAGTTGCGTCTTTGCTTGACTTTTTTGCGCAGTCGGACCGCCACTTTCTGTGTGTTTGGCCGGTGAAGTTGAGACGCAAGCGAAGGAAGTGGCGCAGCAAGGCTACTTTCAAGTCTATTTAACGGCACGAACTCTGTCCGTGTTACTTGTAGTAGTGCGTATGTGCATGAAAGCTATCAAATTTGATAGAGAGTATTTGTTTGAACAAGCGGAGCGCTTATTTCTTTAGTGCTCAACTTTGCCCGAGCGATCCGCGGCTTCCCCCACCTGAGATGCATGTAAAAATTGGCCTTCAATCACGTTTGCATGGTTAGGTAGTTCAGTGACTGCTCAGGTGAGCGGGTCAGTTGCTGGTGTGATTGGCTTTTTCAATAAGAGAAAATATATCGAAAAAGCATGCATTATTATGCTATTTTTGTCCTATACCTGTGATATTATAAACATAAAATTTATATCTAGGTTACTGTTTTACTAAACATTATTGGACTCAAGTATTGCGACTAAAATCTCATATGAGTAAAATCCCGTATGACTCAAATTCCATATGACTCAAATTCCATATGACTCAAATTCCATATGACTCAAATTCCATATGACTCAAATTCCATATGACTCAAATTCCATATGACTCAAATCCCATATCTAGTCGAGCAGCAATGTGAAGACGTATTACGAAGGAGGCAGATAAGAGGCAGAGAAGAGGGCCCACTGTGACGTTCTTCAGGTATTCGAGAGTGACATGTTCGAGTGACAATTTTGACAGTGAAATATTTGACATATTCGAGAGTGACATTTTCAACAGATGTCGATTTCAGTCGGGAGGATAGTTCTCAATCACAGCGACCTCAACAGCCGCTTATAAGCGTGTGCGAGCAAGTTGCTCAGGTGCGATGGATTAAAATGACGGGCTAAACTAGTCTGTGGCCCAGCCCACTGAAGTGAAGTGAGCTAAAGTGAAGCTGTGCTCAGTCCAGCGAGCTCAAATTCCAGCACTCGAGCTCAGCTGCAAAATTCTACAACAGAAATCGATCGACAACATGCCCAGCTGCTTCCAGGGAATCTGGAGTCGCATCCACAGGCGCTTCATGCCCAGGTGGTACCGCGCAGAGGAGAAGCGAAAGGACGCGGTTTGGGAAAAGTTTCTGCGGCTGCAAATCGAAGTTCAGAGAAGAATTAAAGAGCAGCTTGAGTGGCAGATGCTTTGAGATAGCCTTAAGCCCGTTCGTGGACGGCGACGTCCCCGATGTGGAGGCCGAGGAGTTTGAGCGGCGGCGGATGGAGACAGCCTTATGGAACGAGCTCCCATAGATCGTATATTCCCTAGATGGGCCGCTCACTATTCAAACTGCTGTGACTAAGCCAAGCCAAGTACCCTCATATCACCCCATAGACAATAAATATGCCTCCCGTCGTACTAAAGGGTCTAAGGGGTCTTTTGCGGTCTAAAGGGAGCAAGCAATGGTATATTCTTCCGGCGCTCGCGTGTTATTCCATTATCATGCACCCCGACTGCAGATGAGTGCATTGACTAGCGTTTCCCTATAGGCTAGCAGTCTATGGTCAAGAAAGACAATAACACGCAGTCTCGTAAGAAGTCTCTTTGGCCATAGACAATTTGAACAGAACAGTCATTTAAGCGAGCATCAGTAAGAACTGTTTGCTGCGAGATATAAAGCTTGGGCAAATGCTACTTGAGTATGCAGAACTAAATTAATTAAAAGCCAGACATGTCTACATCTACTAAACTTCTACCGCCGTTACTTAACTACAACACTCTGCCGACGGATGAGATTAGTGGCGTCAGTGATGTAGAGTTAGACGTAATTACGAGACTTTCGTCGAACGGCGATGAATGTCGGGAGCAATTATCGACGACTTCATGAGCTTAATCGCAAATGACACCGAACAACTTGATAATTTAGAGGAGTTCGAAGAACAACTAACTGCTTGTGGCGATCTGAGTGCTGAGTTGCTCCAGTTAGATGGCATCGAGATCGAAGGACTGCCCGCGAGCACCAGGCGCCAAATGGAAGAGAACGGTAAACGTTTTTTCGAATTTTGTATGAATAGAAGCCTACGCACCGACTATGCCTCGCTGGATGACAGAACGCTTAATGAATGCCTTCGAATATTTTATTTCCAATTAAAGACAAGAGATGGAAAATATTACGCTCCTGCATCTCTCGGATGTATAAGAGCTGGAATTCAACGGTATCTGAATATACTGTGCAAGCGTCCGACGAATTTATTGGCAAAGCATACCGATTTTGATGGAAGCAATCGCATGCTCTGCTTTAAGATCAGGCAGTTTATTGAAGCTGGGCAGCAGAGTCGCCACTATGACGCAATCGAGGAAGGTGACATGCTTAAGCTTAGACAATACTTTACTAGAGAGGATGCTGAACACCTACAGGATGAGATGTTGTTTACGGTTCTGTATGAACTGGGTGAGCGTGGCCAGGAACACCTACGCGTCCTGATGGAACGGAACTGTTTGCGGCGAGGTGTAGATGCTTATGGTCGCGAGTATTTGGCCATGCCGTCCCTACCATCCAAGAACCGGACAGCTGACGTTGACCATCCGGAAAAAGTATTGACGCGAAGCATGCTCGTATTTACAACACGGAGGTCATTGATGTCTACGAAAGTCATTTACCATCGGCCGCTCAATCTTATTTGCCAAAGCCCCTTAAAGGACTGCCTGGTCAACAGTTCCGGTTCTCTGAGAAATGTGCACGGGGATTTCGATTCTTACAAGATTTCATGAAGACCCTGAGTGCTAAAGCTGGATTGAGTAAAAATTACACTAATCACTGTATCCGGTAAGTGTTGACCTCTGTTCAAGAATGATAAATGTTTTACAATATTCGTTCAATAATTATTTATTCTATAACTTTCAGTGTCACTAGAGTATGCGACCTTGAAAGCCGTGGCCATTCGTTGCAAAGCATTATGATGGTAACGGGACACAAATGCGAAAAGACCGTGAAGCGATACTTGAGCACGCGCCGCGATCGGAGTTTGTTTAAGAGTTCTGAGGCCGTACACGATGCATTGCATCGTGACATTCCAAGCGCTGGTGAACAGGCCTCTGGTTCCGGCTTGTGTGCTGCTGAAAAATTTGATAAACCTACCGCCTGCACATCCGTGTTGACTGTCGCCAGCAGCAGTGTCGCTACGGTATCGTACAACAAACCTGTTCAAATCCAAGCTAGCCCGGCAAAAAAAATGCGTGTCAAAATCGATGGCGGTAATAATTTTATAAGTATTGAATTTGAGTAACGACTTTTTTGACAAGGATTTTAAACAATTTGTTGCTCGAAAAGGCTATTAACAAAAACAACAAACCAAATTACGCCGGTTCGAAGCCTCAACTTACCAAAAAAAACTTGCCTGACCTGATCAAACTTACTTGAAGTACTTAAAGTAAAAGTCAAAATAAACTGCAATTTAAAAAAACTTTTTTGTAATGAATACAGTTCCTATTTCCTATTTTGTACGAGCGTATTTATATTGCAATAGATCGTTTTTTAGCATTTATATCATTATACGCTCGTATATTCCAACTGACATTGCGAGCAAGTCAGAAAGTTTCTATCCAGTTTCTTGACAAGAAAAATAAAATTAGGAAGAGTTATATCAATATAGCCATTAAAAATGCCTATAATGCAGAAGTAGTCGTTCGCTTACCTTGCCTTTTGGAGGTGGTTAGTTAGCATGGGACGCGCTAAAAAATACATGTAAGAAAATTATTTTGTTTGCAGCTCTGCACACTCGTCTCTTCTAATTAGCTGCGCTCTCGAGGCGCGAACGTGTCGAAGCCCTGTATTGGTAGGCTGGCCTTTGGGCCATAGACAATTTTTTCTAGCACCAATCAAGTTTTGACTGCAAGCCGGGAGAGGAATCGATTTTAATACGACGTAAAGTTGTCTATGGCTTTCGTCGTTCGTTTTTAAAGCACACAGAGCAGGAAAACGAGCTTATTACCAAGTTAGGCCCGGTCATAGACTAAGGAAATCATTTATTTGATGCGAAAGCAATTTATCTGGCCGGGCTCGAGTACTTTAGAATTTTTGTTCGAACGAAATAACGTGTAAGAAACGAAGAACTGCACTTCTGTCATTAAGTTCTCGAAAAACAAACATTGTTAATCGAAAGTAATCGTGACCTTATTCGATTCACCACAAATCTCGATTCGCATCTTCTTAGGACTAGGACTCTCGGAGTTGACGGCGACAGTTGACTGTCCTCCTTGGTGGGCAACAACATTAGAAGAGGTAACAGTAGTAGTTCCAGTGGTAGTACGAGTAATGACGGCAGAGGCCTGGCTCTGGCAGACCATGTGGGTAATGGAATCTCCACCAGCGTTGATGTTTGTCACTTGGTTCTCGTCTCTTGCGGCAACGATTGCCGATGCCTCCTTATTCTTAGTGACGGTACTTCAGAAGATAATTAAGATCTTGCTTCGTCATCCCAGAGAGACCTTTAGGACCATCAACGATGGACCACTACCCGTTGACCAACCAGTCTTCTTCTGCTTATTCCAATGCTTGAATACGCCGACGATCTAATCAGCCTTCTTTTTAGTATTTTCTGGTGTCGCTTTATTCAGTTGCAAATTCAACTCCAACTCGTTCATATCATCGCATGCCGACTCGAAACCACTACATCACGGTGTTTGTCGCCTTCGGCCACCATGAACAGTCAAGATTAAAATCCATGTCCGGCAGAGTCAAGTCAAGTAAGTCGTCAGGAATACTCATTGTGATTTTTTGGTTGGATAAGTCGTTGGTAAGTACGTTGCAGGATTTCATCTTAACTTTCCTCTCGCTTGACACGAACAGAGTAATAAATACATCATTCCCCACTTGTTTTATTCATTTTGATCGTAAGCGGCTGAGGACGCGTTAATTGGCCGAGGCGAAGCCGAGGGATAACTTAAAATTGGATACAACTACACATCTTACAAAGTAAACCTTTAAGAATTGAGGAATTAAGAAATTAGTCTTCTTAGACCTAATTTTTAGAGACGGAGTTTTTTATCTCAATGTAAGCGGTGAAAATCAAAACATGGCTTCAGAATCTGCATGGTAGCGTGACATAAAAATTGAGGATCTGAGAGGGTGGACCAGCAACTGAGGATTTGGGGGGTGGCGAAATAACAGAGGGTGGCAGTCGCTCAAGTCAAGCTCTGCTTGTAACAATGGTGAGGGGGGGCAAAATAATTAAGTGTAAGTCAAGTTAAAGTAAAATATGTGGTTTGCCAAATCATAAAGAGGATGTAAACTTAAGAGTCAAAATGGAGCCCGAAACATTCGGTCCCGATTTCTCTACGCAAATCTCTTCCTTTGAAACCAAATAGCTCCCGTTTTGCCTAAAATCGACCACTTTAGCATTTGGGAATCCCTTTGGGGAGAAATGTGATAAATGGGAATTTCATGCCGGAGGCAAATAGAGGGTTCAGACATCAGCCTTTATCTGCTGAAGATAGGTCCCAGGCGTGAGACAACGCCTGACCTGTTTCATTCATCACTGGCGAGCTGAATACACCTTCGCGAGCTAGCCGGCAGCTCGGCCCCCAAATAGTTTTCTTTATCTCAGTTTGCACCTGCCCTGGACATTGGATATCAAACTGGATTGAGCGGCATTGCACGGCTTTCTCTGCTGTATTTTTGACACTTGAAATGATCGGGTGATCGACAGGCTGCAGTTGGCTGCTGTTGGCTGTCTGGACACTAGCAAATATTGCTCGAAAAATCGGGTCCCATCTTCTTCATAGGCCGCTACAGTGTATGAATTTTTTGATCAGCCAATGGCAGAGCGGCCCTGCGACTACCCTACATGCTCATGGGGCTAATATATTAAGCTTGCCTTCTAATTAAAAAGGTTTAGTCTTGCGTCTGCAGCATCTTCCGCAGCAATCTGAGTTCTACAATGAATGCGAAGGCCGGCCTTATTCTTTGCAGTCTCTCTGTCTGTCTCATTGCTGCTCAAGAGATTGAGCAGTGCTTCAGACAACTCACCAATGGCTCCCTCTGCATCCGCAGCGCCTTCACCCGCAACCTGAGCGGCATCACATCGGACCTGTCGTGCTCTCTGCATTGCGGCTCCGATCAGCGCTGCCAGGCCTTCACCACCGCCGACGGTCTGTGCCAGCTGTTCGTGTTCGACAGGTGCAGCAAGTCGGTGAGGGACTGCAGCTGCTCCAGGAGAGGCCGCCTGTTCGTGAAGCGGCAGCCGGGACTCTCGGCGGGCTCGCTGTGTCCTGTGGGCTACGGCGACGAGCTGTGCGGAGTGAAGTACCGGGTGCTGAAGAACAACGCAACTTGGGCGGTTCTGAGAGGAAGGTGCGAGTCGGAGCCGGGCCTGGTGATCATGGCCGATGTCGCTGACGCAGCTGAGCTGAGCCACGTGAATGCCCTGTTTGTCGCTCGCTCCCCCACCCATCCCATGTACCTGGGCGGCTACCGGGTGTTTCCGGGAGCCCAGGTGACAGATGGCTGGTTCTGGGTCGGCTGCAACATCACGATCGGCTCTGTGTGGGGAACTGGTGAACCGAGTGGATTTAGCGAAATGGCCACCGCTCGATACCCGACCGTAACAGACGTAGTGGACATCACCGATATGGGTCTCTTTGGCGCCCTTTGTGAATGCGTATCGCCTTTCGACTGAGTCTGTTGTCGCACACCGTCTCTGTTGAAAATGTCAGAAGCCACATTTTGGAAACGGACCCTAAGAACTGGTTAAACCAGTTTTTTAACCCCCGATTTTTCGCTTAAAATGAGTTTTAAATATTTCGATTTCCGAAATTTCTTTTGACTTTTGCCATTTTTCACAGGTTTCGCTGTGTTCTGAGCTGTGTTCTGAGTTCTTCACAACTGTCACTCTCGGTTGATCTCCTTAGCTGCCACATGGCTGCCACCGAGCCTGAAACGAATTTGCCTCTGGCTTTTCAAACAGAATGACAGCTTCTCTTTTCTAAGAATTCACAAATCGCCAAATTCTCTGGCAGATTTTCCTCCACTTCAATGAAGTTAGAATGCGACTTGACGCTTGTATTCTTGGCTATTTTTTTATGGATGCAGTGAGAACTACAGTACTTGTTGTAATTAATTTTTTATCTGCTCTTGTGGCTACAAACCGGTTGGATCTGAGATTTAATTTCACCTCCCACTTCGAGCAGATAACCTTGGCTGTTTCCCTTGAATCTTGTACCTGTAGCCGTGCTCCTTGAATTTATATCTTGTACCTGTAGCCGTGTAACTTGAATTTATATCTTGTACCTGTAGCCGTGTAACTTGAATTTATATCTTGTACCTGTAGCCGTGTTCCTTGAATTTATATCTTGTACCTGTAGCCGTGTTCCTTGAACTTATATCATCTAAACCAAATATATTTTTGACTAGATAAATTGATTTTATCAAATGGACTCCACGCAGTTTAGCTCGTGTTTCTGGCAAACAGAAATCGATCCTTTTTTCTGAAGCCCTGCGTTTTCTCATGGGTCAGCATAAAGCACAAAAATACAGCCCAAATATGAGGAAACATCGCTGCATATTTGCATATTGACAGCAGCTGACTGTTACCCCTTACCCAAATCACCTCCGGTTGCAGGTGCACCTGAATCGAAATTTTTTATTGTGCTGATAATTACACATTAAACTTATTCAGGATCATTTGTTTGCGAGCGTGAGATAAGCAAAAAGTTGGATTAAAAATATTTTTTCTCCATTCTTCCAATCTCCAAATGGATTGACTTCATCTAGCTCTCCCAGCCTCATAATGCAGCCTCACTTTGGTCTGCAGCAATGCAGCAATTTTTGTCGTTTTAGTTCGCAGGAATTATCTTGTAGCTGTGCGGAGGTTGAAAAACAACTCAAATTTTGATGGAGCAATTTTTGCATGGGCTCCACATCAGCCTCTTTAATAATTCATGCCAATATCTACCATCCGTAGCAGGATGAAGTTTCTATATCCGCCTCTAGAGACAACTGCTGTGGGATTTGGGGAGCCTGCAGCGTTCCGCTGAGGCGCTTAAGCTTGACGATGGGCCATGCAGATTCCCCCTCCTGCCCATTTAATCCCAGTTTGATCCCAGTTGATTGATTCTTTTTATGCAGGCAGATATTTATCGACGCATAGCTGAGACTCACATATAGATGCTGGCTTAAAACAGTTGCCATGCGCGGCCAGTGCATCGAAATTGTTGACAACGTAAATTAGTAGCTGGGGACAGCTTGGCCAGCACCGGCTAACAAGAGCGACTTTTTTCCGGCTTCTCTTCAGTCTTAAATCCAGTAACAATTTTGCCAATCAGCAGTTCACTTCAATTAGTATGCTCAACTATGAGAATTGCGTGTATGAATCAGAAGCAGATCTTGGGGCCCAGTGACCACACGTTAAGGTCCTTGCGAGTCCCTGTGAGTGAGAACTCGTCAAAGTCCTCTTGCAACATCTGGAGACACTGGAAAGCATTTTATCGGGATGAAATCATGGCCAGGGCCACCATAGCGCCGCGTACATGCATTTAAACGATCTGAATGTGTTCTTTTATTTTACGCGGTAGATCGACAACAGCAATTTCATGTTAAGTGCTTCCATTCTAAGTACGAGTAGAAAATAAATAAGGCCTTGAGTTACTTCATCCACTGACTCCCAGCAACAGATTAGTCTACTTTTTTCGCAGATACGCTTGTCAGAACTATTGTTCATTGGCAAGCTGGCACAAGTGGGTGCTGGTATTTTACCCGGCCCAGCCACTGCGGCCAAACGACCAAACGGCCCCCATGCCTAGCCGACATAATATGAGAGGCTTGTTTCTTATTTTAACATCAAATCTTAATATTTTAATGAAAAACAAATGCATGAATTACTATTGCCTCCGTATTTATTATCCGGATTTTACCCTCTGCTTTTAGATCGATTCACTATTTGTTATTTTCTAATTTTTTAAATTGTGATTTAATCTTAACGCTTTTACTTGACTTAGCTGCAGGGGGCTCCGTGCATCGAAGAGGCGTTGCCGCCCATTTTGCTAACCCCTGGCAACCTTTCTTTTAGTGCCGCGGTGTCGCGCAGGGAAGATCCGGTGGTGCTGGTGTCCGCAGCGCGGTCCTCCTTCGGAGAGTTCAGGTGGATGGTCGCTCGAACGGTAGCCCTTGGGTAGCGGACGAGCTGGCAGAGGTTCTCGGGCCTGAAAACGTCGACATTTTCTCGACAATGGGCATTCGTCACTACGGATTTTTCCCTCAAGGTGGCGATGCCTGGCAAAACAGCCATGACCTAAGAGGGCCAAAGTCACCGCCCTGATGGCCTTGCGGTTGAGTCCAACCAGGGCCCTGCGCAGGGCGGAGGAAAGACAGGGGACAGCAGCGCAGGATTGCCGGCAGTCGGGTGCGTTAGCCCATGCACCTCTCCCTGTGCTTTGAAGCCACCCACTGGTTGATCCGAGTGGTGACGCGGCCGATCGAGCCAAAAGAAGCAAAGCCAAAAAGAACGTCGAACCAGTCTTGACCAGGCGATCGGCCAACTCGTTACCGGGGTGGCCCGAGTGTCCGGGAATCCACCAAGTAGGAACACCTTGTTAAAGGCACCAAAGCGATTGAGCTGCCGAATGCAGTCGAAAACTGTACGTGAGCAGGTGGTGGTGCGCTCAAGGGCGTGGATCGCCGCTCGACTGTCCGAGTGGAGAGTAATCTCCTTTCCCCAGAGGCGCTGGTTGTACAGCTCAATGGAGCAGGAGCTGATGGCGAAAACTTCGTTCTGGAAGACTATGGAGCAGGTGCCGGTGTGCTGGGAGAAGCTCGACATGGTTCTCCCTTGATCCAGACACGATTCAGTGGCGTAGCCAGAGGCGGAGTTGATTTGGAACCCATCATTGAAGCAGTAGATTTCATGGGGTTTTCAGTTGTTCCTTTGCTTCAAACTGCTTCTGGATGGGGACACCCGCGTCAAGCAGACGGCGGGTGGCCTTCATTGCCTCCCCTCTGACAAAGAGGTCAAGGGGGAAGTCCAGGAAGGAGAGCCAGCAAAAGGCATAGAGGGGGCCTCGCTCATGATAGCTCGACAAGCGCGGCCTTGCACCCTGTTAAGAGCTTTAAGAATCCCTTTCACCTCTAGGGCACTGGTCCAGATGAATCCGACGAAGGAGATGGCGCCCATCACACGATGGCAGTGTAAATCCAGCAGAGGCGGCTAGGGGTGAGGCCTCAGGTAGCGCCGAAAACTCTGCGGATCTGCGCGAGAGTCGCGAGAGCTTTGCGGGCTTTGGTTTGGACGTGTGGGGTCCAGCTCAAACTGTGGTCGAGGGTGGCGCTTATAGACATCTGGTTTTTTCTCATGGCAACGGGTCTGCCAAAGAGGGAGAGCGGTTCGATCCTCCAGTTTCGGCTGGTGAGCATGATAGCCACGGTTTTAGACTCAGAGAACAGCTGAGACCGCAGCTGTGTGCTCAGCGCTCGGCATGGTGGATGAAGGCTTGGAGGAGGTCTCTGAGGACCGCGGATGATGATCCAGCCATAGTGGCCGTAAAATCGTCCGCATTGTCGACCTTTTGAACTGGGTCCGGATGCAGACTGCAGAGCAGCTCGTCCAAGACCAAGTTTCAGAGGACTCCACCTTGCGGTCCGCCTTTTCTGGACCTCCACAGAGCGGGAGTGTCCCAGGAGGTACGAGGTGGCAGTCCGATGGGAGAACATGTACATGATCAAGCGAGTATGGTGCATGCTCGTGCGTGCCATGGGATTCCTTTAAAGGCTTTAAAGAGCACATTATACGATATTAAAAGTGTACCATCAATTTCAAGGAAAAGCGAGAGCGCCTATCCACCGCCAAGCACGGCGCGTTTGTCGACAATGGCGTCCAGGACAAAAGGCGTGTTGGTTGGGGGGAGAGCGCGCGGGGAGTCCCTCAGCTCCACGAGGAGGAGACGCCAGAGCACCAGCTTGAGTCAGTTTGAGGAAGAAGACGTTAGACTGATGGAGCGGTAAGCTTTGGCAGTGATAGTCTCCCTTCCCTGGTTTGAATACGAAGGCTACGGTGGCCTATTTCCAGGCTTTAGCACGTACCCGAGGGTTAATGCTGCCCTTGAAGAGGTTGCGAGGAGGCCGAAAAACCTACATGTAGCTGTCATTTCTAACTGCCTCAAGGAGGAAGGCAGGATAAATGTTGTCAGGTCCGGTTACTTGAAGGGAGAAAAACATTTTGCGGCGCGAGCCGTCCTCTTTCTGGTAACGATGGTCGAAGAGCTCGAAGCCAGCTAGGATCTGTCCACCGAGAGAGTCGTCCGGTGGGTCTAGCTGCGGTGCGGCACGTGGGAAAGAGCTGTTGAGCATGATGTCCAGCGATTCCCCGGGGTTCTCTGCGAGCCCCCGTTGGCCGCTGGCTATATGTACATGGCCATACATCTGTTTAGCTAAATTAGGATCAACGAAAGCTTTTAAAATAAATGAAAGTTAAAGTGAAAGTATTATGCAACTTGCAACTAAGTTAAGGAGTTGGCCTACAAGCAACTTACGATCTCGGCGTTATTTTTTAATATAATTTTAATTTTACTTGTTTAGTTTTCTTTCTGGCTTACGCCTGCCATGATTCGGACTGTCACCGAATTGACTGTCACGAACTGAGAGACGTATCTGTAATTTCGGCGAAAAACCCGGCAAAAAGGCAACATAATCACCAATCAGGCAATCAATCACTTATTTGACCTTTTTGCAACTATACATAACTAAAAAACATGTTAACCTACAGCCTCGAGAAAGAAATATGCAGAAAAAAGCTCAAAATTCAGAGGCAAAATGCTTTTGTAAAGTGTATACTTTTGTTATACTTTTGAGATAATTTTAAATGCTAACGTGACCCATGTGGGCGAGCCGAAGGGGCCCGCGTGAACATAAATCCGAGATTATAGAATGATACAATATGTGTATGCTCGCTCGATTTGATAAATAATAAAGATAATTGATAAAGTTTTATTGACCATGCATAATAGAACTACCTGTACTAGGGGTACACCAAAATGTAATTTTACTCTTTACTTTAGGCTAGCATTGTGATTAGCCTAGGCTAGACATGGGCCTAATGTCAATGACATGTAATATGTAATGTAATTATTGTAAATTGATGTGAATTTTGAATCGGTAATAAAAATAATTAATTTAAGTTAGGCCTAATTTAAATTTTAATGGCAATAATACATTCGGTAACTCAACTCAAGGCGATTAAATAACTGGAGTATGTCCTAATAAGTAATAAATCAATAATATCACTTTACTTTTACTTCTAGTCTTGGATAAAATTTTACCTCTTTTAGGAGTAGGCCCTAGGCTTGGCTGAGAGCAATCATGTAACTAGGCCCTAGGCTTGGCTGAGAGCAATCACGTAACTAGGCCCTAGGCTACTATTTTGTCCAGTAGCAACTTATGTGTGTGTAGGCCTACTATGTCTATGTTGCCAATACTTAGGCCTAGGGTAAATCCCTAGACCCTAGGTTGCACCCAAACATGAAAGTACATTGGCAATCCTTAGCCAACCTAGTGGTGAATCTATTTAGTGTAAATTATGATAGACCAATGGTATATTAGGTATATTGCAATTTATAGGTGTCACTTTTATGATATTTTATTTTTTATATTATTTTGTGATAAATTAGACTTTACTTTTTAGATAAGTATTAAAACAAAATTATATTTTTAGCCAAAACTAGTTGCATAGCCAAGCCAATGTAATTTCAGAGGTTGAACATATATGCTAACATGCCAGTATATGTTAAGGCCCCTAGCTTAAAAGAGACAAAGTTGCTTAAGTGGTAAATACATTTGTAATATTTGTTTTCTACTTACTAGTTTAATTTTGTAGCAAGCAATAATACAATATTAGTTTGGTATTGTTAACTATTATTGGTATTTATTTAAGGTATCCACACTTTTTGGTGCCTGTGCTTTTCGGTACCAGGCATTTTGGTACCCCAGTTTGCTTTTCGGTCCCAGCTTAACAAATACATGGAATGAAGCTAAAAGTCAATCATGTTATTCTAGATTCAATCGAAGGCAATTACAAATAACTGAACAAGTTTATTTTTTGTCTTCCAAATTAATTTTTTTTCAATGAATTTGTTTTAAAGAACAAATCGAGGATTGATTTGAAAAACACATATAATGATCACAAAGAAGGACAATTTAAGTTGAATAACATATCGTCCACTAATTGATATCGTAACAAACATATTGTAATGATAAAATTAAGTCATAAAATTCCTAAAAGAACTGCTAAAATCATTGCTGATCGAATGAAATTGTCGTATTGGTTAATATCCCACAAAGCAACTGCAGATAGCTAAAAGTTGGGTAGGTGTGATTAACTTGTCGTCTAGCTGACCCCAAGCATTGTGAATATTCCCTCCTCTATTTTGATGAAAGCCATAGCTGTAGCCTCTAAAATGAATATCAGGAGCAAGCAGTACATGTACACATGTACAGTTGCATGTTGGAACATCCAATTCAATTAAATAATTTCCAAACTTACCTTGACGACACAATCAAATTTCCACCTCTTATGCTCCCTTGTAAGATAAGCTTGAAGCTTTCATCGGCATCGGCAGCTTCATCAGCATCAGCAGCATCAGTGATTTCACTAGCACCTTCATCAGCAGCTTCATCGGCAGCTTCATCGGCATCGGCAGCTTCATCAGCGGTTTCAGCAGCACCTTCATTGGCATTGGCAGCTTCATTGGCATCAGCAGCTTCACCGATAGTTGCATTGCATGACCACTCAAAATGGTCAAGCAATTTCAGCTGCCTGTAGCGCACGCAACTTATATCAGTCTTACAAATTCTGTGCTGCCACAGTTGACACTTGTCGCACTGCAAACCCTCTTGTCAAGGACAAACTTCTCTGTGGCACTCAACGCAGTTGTTATTCATTATACATATATAGCTAGTATCTGTATAATTAAACTTAGTATAACTAATCAGGAATCACACAAGCCTATATTAGAACAGACATGCAGATAGGCCTATTATAATGTAGATGCATAGGACTCTCTCTCCTCTCTGTACATCCAGCTAAGTGAATTAGTGCTGACGTACTCTTTTGCATCCAGTGCCATCTGTCAATTTTATCAGAAGTAACCCTGATGAGTAAGTACATAATGTATTAAGTGAATGCCCATACTTGTCATTTTTCTTATGCACCCAATGTACATGTAGATTTGTATGGTATTGATCAACATAATGGAGACAAAAACAAAATGACTACCTCTATGCATGCCTTATACCCAGTTATTATAATTACAATTTGCAGCTGCTTTGTGCTATTTTAGATTTCAGAGAAAATAATACCTTATATCTTAATATAACTTATCAATTACTGATTTGGTGTCATATTCAAGTTTGGCACCGAAAAGCAAACTAGGGCACCAAAAAGCAAACTGGGGCACTGAAATGCCTGGCACCAAAAAGCACAGGCACCAAAATGCATGGAAACCTTATTTAATACTAAGGCTTTAGTAAAATGGGCCAAGAGTTTTTTGTTATTAATATTTATAGGGTCCTGAATCATAGAAAAACTGTTTATGCTTTATGGACATATATGTGCAACTTTTAAAATTATACTAACCATGCTACTTTTATAGTTTTAAGAAAAATCACAAGTTTTATATAATTGATATTCCTATGTTTTAGTTTTAAAACTATAATCTTGGAAACTCAAAATCAACAAATTCAACATTATATAGTTTTTATACTTATAGTGACACATTTTGGTCTACTTATACCATTTTCAAGCAGTTTATTGACTGAGTTACAAAAGTGAAAATGATACAATAATATAAATTAAACAATTGGGTAGGTTCTAGGTAAAAAAAATGAATAAAAATAAGAGTATAGGCCTATTACATTACAAAAATTAGAATATGGTTTTATCATATAAACATAATAACAGGAAAGAAAATGTGAAAGATTATCATATATATTCAGTTTGTTTGCAAGAGACAAGGTACAAAATTGCACCCCAATTTCAATATTCAATTTTAAGGCTCAAAGTGCAATTTCTCTTATAAATTAGGCTTAAGCCTAAAAAATAGCTTATGAGACTAAGACTGCACCTAAACTATACTCACAAGATACCAAGCATAAAATCAGGGTTTCCCTATCAATGATGCAAAACAAGTTAATGGGAATGCAGACCAAAATAATGCATTGCTATAGAAAATTAATTTTAATTTTAAGCTTCTTGTTCTCTTTAATATTTAAGCAAATTTAAGTCTGATTTTTATAATACACTTTTAAAAAGACTAAGTTTTGAATTTGTTCTAAAAAATGTCAAAACTAGATTTTGCAACCTCTCTTAGTCTGCCACAATTTCCATATACTAAAAATGAAAATCTTGCTTGTATGCAGTTGATTATCTCCTGAATGGCTGAACCGATTTTCATGAGACTTATGCCATCTAAATTGGCTGGGTTGGCTAGTAGTTTTATAATTTAAAGATAAATTATATGGTTAAAGCTGCAATTATACATAAGGTAAAATTGCTTCTCTTAAGGTCTTGATTTTTCCTATATACAAAAATAGTTTGTCAGTATCTATCTAAAAAGTATCTATATAATTGATTTAAGAAAAAATAGCTCAATCAATTTTTTTAAACTTTCACCATTAAAACCAGTACCCTGTGCTACAATTACCACTATTTAATGTCTATTTTTTCAGATGGGCATTTTTGCAACTTTCTGTATGTATTAGAAATGGATCCTAACAAAAATTAGAATCTTAATTCCTGAAATGTCCAGCCAGCTAAGGTAAAGTGTAGCCAGAAAAGCCTTCTTAGGTTTTTTATTTAGTTTTCAGTGAATTGAGATTTTTATTGCAAAATGTGTAGAGCACTACTGCAAGTAGCTAAATGTGCAAATTATCCCGCAGCAATCAAGAGGCATGCCACTCGCTACCAAATGACCGATGAGCCATTCGAGCGGCAGGCCGCCGAGTCCCGGCCTCGGCCTCGAAATCTCAGCGTAGCCTCCGCCTCGTCATCTGCGTCCTCGGCAGCCACCAGCGGCCAGGAGGCCCTCCGGCGGTGCCTGCAGCGCGCCGGCCTGTCCGACTGCGCCGGCCTGTTTCCGGCCGAGTTCTCGCTGTCGCAGTTCCGCCAGCTCACCGCCGACCGGCTGCGCATCGAACTGGGCGTGACCGACCAGCGGCTCCGGTCCCGAATTCTCTGCGCCGTGCGCCGGGCCCGCTGCGCCGATGAGTCCGACAGAGAGGTGCGCTGGGCTGGGTTGGGCCGCTGTGCCCGCCGTGGCACGCGGTTTTGCTTATGGGGTTGCTGCTTTGTCTCCGCATCTGCTTTGTCTGTCTGTCTCAGTGTATGTCTGTCAGTCCGTCTGTCTTATCTGTTTGTCTGTCTGTCTAATGACTTCCTTGTCTGTCTGTTTGCCTGTTAATTTGAGGCCAATTCAAATGTGATCACACATTCACACGGCTTGTATTCACATATTTACTAAAGTATTATGTGCCAAAAAATCAAAGCCTGTTATCCTACTCAATAAGTAGTACCGCGCGCATATATATTTGCACAGGCATATCGCATTGAAACCCATGCTCCAGCGCCCAGTCAGTTTTGTGTTTTGCACTTCAATTCACTTGTGCGCCATCGCTGCAAATTCCAGCCACTTCAATTTGCAGAAGCTGCCAAATCCTTCCGTTGTCACGTGACTGTTTTGATTCTATTTTTAGCTCAGCTTCTAACTAAAGGAGAATGGAGAGCCTCCGCCGATCTGCCGCTTATCGATTTGAGCCTTGGTGGCCTATTGTTAAAATAGCATGAATTGGCAAGCACAGGCTAGAGAAGGATGCGCTTTCTCCCACGTCCTGTAGCTCAGCTCCCGTGTGCGGCCGTGCCATCGCTTTTTGTAGCTTTGCACTTTAAACGGCTGGGTGAGAGGCTGCAGTTCCGGATTTCTCTCTGCTTCAGTCTTCATCATATTGACCGTCTTCACCTGGCTCTTGAGCTTTGATGCTTTTTAACTAGGTGTACTTTGTTCGAGCTCTGCAGATTTGTCCGCCCAAGCTGACTGCGTGCCATTTCAGGAACCGAATGTACTTTTTTGAAAGTGTGTCATTTATAGGAGCCAAGTGTGTCATTTCTAGAAACTGTTATGTTAAATTTATAGGAATTTGTTGACTGCATTTCTAACGGGTGTGTGAGGTTTCTATGAACTGCCGGACTGACTGGGCCATTTTCAGTGCTGGGTTTGTCATTTCTAAGTACTGACTGCCGTTTCTAGGAAACTGACTGTCGTTTTTAGGAAACTCACTGCCATTTCTAGGAAACTCACTGCCATTTCTAGGAAACTCACTGCCATTTCTAGGAAACTCACTGCCATTTCTAGGAAACTCACTGCCATTTCTAGGAAACTCACTGCCATTTCTAGGAAACTCACTGCCATTTCTAGGAAATGACTACCAAATCTAGGGACTGACTTTGAGTTCCAACTTTGTTTTGTTCCTTTCCCAGTCTCATGCCCCTTTGACTTATTTCCAAAGTCGCATCTCATCTTACCCCAGAGCTCGCTCCGGTGTAGCGAAGCCCTGTCATTGTCGTTCAGTTGAGGCGGTTCTCTTCAAAATTTTCGCTACACAATAAATTAGCTAAACAAGCAGACTAGGGGGATGTTTTCCTCTCCGACAAAGCAGAGCGACTGTCAGCAAAGATGCTGAAAAAGCCAACCTTGATACTCGAATACAAGGCTTCTATAGGCAGTTTTCGAAAGCCTAAAGGGAAAGGCGGCAGGTGGAATGAAAAAAGCAGACTTTGCTGCTTCCGCGGGAGCGGCATACAAGAGAAGGGCTTCCCAGAAGTGCCTTTTTCGAGATTCGAGTTTTCTAAGAACGGGTTAGATGGGGAGAAATCAGGGATTCTAACTGCTAAACTGCTCAGGCTCAAGTCACTGGCGAGCTTCCCAGAATCCTGACAGAGTCGGTCGCAACTTGCTGCATCAATTCGGTCTGAAAAAAATACTGCAAAAGTAAATTTATGTGACCAGTTGTCGGTGTTTGTGACAGGAGTGTCGATGTGGGTGACAGGAGTGTCGATGTGGGTGACAGGAGTGTCGATGTGGGTGACAGGAGTGTCGATGTGGGTGACAGGAGTGCCGATGTGGGTGACAGGAGTGCCGATGTGGGTGACAGGAGTGTCGATGTGGGTGACAGGAGTGTCGATGTGGGTGACAGGAGTGCCGATGTGGGTGACAGGAGTGTCGATGTGGGTGACAGGAGTGCCGATGTGGGTGACAGGAGTGCCGATGTGGGTGACAGGAGTGTCGATGTGGGTGACAGGAGTGTCGATGTAGATGACAGGAGTGCCGATGTAGTTGACAGGAGTGCCGATGTAGTTGACAGGAATACCGATGTGGATGACGGGAGGATCTAAGGGGACGGAGTGCTGAGGGTGACGGGGGACCGATGTGGGTGACAGGTTCCGGATCTGTTTCAAGTCTCCTAAAACTAATACGTGAAGTCGTGAGCACAGTCATGGCACACTCCATTAAAAATTGCAGCTGGAATGCAATAATTCCTTATACATTTTATATAGCACAGAGATATGACAGTCAATCAGGCCAGACTTATTATCATATATCTCTTGAAACGCCCGCGTCTTTAGCTCAACATCGCAGCCACTAATCATGCAAATGAGCACGCATCGCCTGTTACTATGCTCCATCTTGCCATCTGCTTCTAGTAGACGGACGGGTCTGTTTGCTTCTCTCCACCCTGTATGTATTATCTAGTGTGAACTCCCTGACAACTGCACAGGGAATAATGCAGGCAGATGGCTGCTGCTGTCTTATCTGACTGACTATGCGCTGATAATAAGAGAGTAAGAGAAGCTGACTCAAATCTGTGCTGAAAGCTGAAAACAGAGTTGTTGAGCTAATGAGAGTCAGCCGCTTCATTAGCGAGCAGGCATTCCCATCCTGCTCAAGCGCAGTAACTCTGCGTTTTCGCCGATTGTTCCATTCCATGCCTAAAGTGCAGGGCCGCCTGCTGCCGCAGACTGAAGTCTCATATTCGCGTCCTGTCTGTCTAAAACGAACAAGGCAGTAAAGTCTTATTCTGCTGCGATTCTCCACCTGCTTTTTTGAGCCTCCTGGGCCGCCTTCCTCCCTTTGATCTGCGCTTCCGAGCAGCTCTTTATGCATTGGTGTGGCTCGTCTCCGCTCCACGAGCTCGGCAAAGGCCTCTTCTGCGAGCTCCTGCCGGCTGTGCCGAATACCTTTGTGCGGCTTGTGATGAAGACGAAATCGCTTCATATTTTATCTGGGATTCTCAGGCTGGGCCAGGTTCAGAAAGTTTTAATTGTGTTAATTAGCTTCACAGATCTTCAGTAGGATTCTTTAGATTCTGATTTGAAGATACCTGGTAAGATCTCGGGCACAGTAATTAGTAATCAAAATTGAGACTCAGAATCAGGGATCTTATCCATGACTCCGAATCAGAATCAGGGATCTTGGGACCCGTAATTGAAATCTGGGATCTTAGCTAGTATCTCTAACACTCGGATGTCTGCGGACTTAGGATCTGGTACTCTGAGTCGGATATCTGGGACTCAGAAGGGGGATTCTGGCTCTTCGAATCCGATATTTGGCGTAATTATCGGCTAGGGATTTTCATAGAAATCAGACTGACATAGTTGCTATGGAATTAAGTGTAGATTATGAACTCATAATCCGGGATCGACATTTGGAATCCCAAATAGTCTGTTATTACGAGCTTCGTATCCTTGATTTGTGTTATGCGCGCCTAATAAATGCCCACCCGCCTGTACTGTTCGGGATGAGTGGCCGAGCGGGTCCAATAACTAAGGATATGCATGTCGTTGTGGACTGAAGGGGGAATTGGGGAGGTGTGCAGTGAATTACGGCCAGGCCTCTGCTCAGCAATCAGTGGCTGCCTTACCAGGGCTGGTAAATAATAAATCTGTCTACCTCTGCTTTCAAAGCGATTCACTTTCTACTTGGCATCGCTGCCGTACTCAGCTTGAGTAGTGCTCATATAGCTCGTAGCTCATTTGTCTCTTGCCAGCTCGTGTGCCGAATCGCGCTGGAAGAGTGGAAGGCACCGGCGCACGCAGAAGGGCGCTGGGGAGTAGCGGGCCTGAGTGGCCTAGTCAGCTTGAGTGGGATGAGTCCCCAGTTTTTTTGTCGCCCGCTCTGATGAAGCCTCGGCTCTATGGGAAGGTGAGAGCCGGAGGCTGAGGAGGGAAGAGGATAGGAGAATATGAGGCGAAGATGCCAGGTCTGCTAAGGTAGCGGGCAGGCGAGGGAGGATGGGAAGAGAGAAAGAAAATGGGACATCTGCCTGCTTCCTCCCTACTTGCTCTTCGTCTTCCTTTGGCTTCTGTTAAAGCGATGCGGGAGGGGCACGGATGATGAGGCTTAAGGAGGAGGCGGCGGATGAAGGAGCCGGGATGCTGGGCCCGGTTGGAGACGGCGCCCCGCGGCCTATCGGCTCCTCCAATCCTCTTTATTATTTTTTGGCGAGCCCCTGTGGCTGCTCCCGCTCTGCCCTCCCTTCCCGGCTGCCCGCCCCCCTCCTTCGGTAGCTACTACTTCTTCGGCTGCCTTGAAGAATTGGTGCGCAGCCATTCTTGAGTTCTTCCCGTTTCCTCCCGCCCTTCTCTGCTGCTCGCATCTCCCCCGTGGTCCCCTGCGACCTCCCTAACTACTTTGTATAAAAATAGATAGAGAGATAAGCATCGCCGGGCATTTCCCTGCGCCTCCAAAGAGTTGATCTGCTGATACCCGGAGCTGTGGCCGCTCTCCGAGCCTAACGCTGCAGTCAGTTTTCTATCGAGTGGCTCAACAGTGGAGCCCGATCAGAGATCGCAGCAGCCGCTGCCGCAGCGACGGAGTCTGGCTTCTCCCACTAGCCGACTTCGCGTTGGCATTGGCAGCGGCGGTGGCGTTGGAGGCCGCGGTGGCGGAGTCGGAGGCAGCAGCGGCGGCGGCGGCCTGTTGTCGGTGTCGGGACATGCCGCGCAGCTGCAGTTGCAGCAGCAGCGCCGTCTGTCGATCCCCGGCATCCGCATCACCCCCTGCGCCGCCGGCCGCGCCTCGGCCGAATTCTCGTCCGGCTTCCTGTCGCCTGGCAGCATTCTGGACCTGCGGCAGCGGCGGCGGGTGAGGCTGGGCATTGGCGAATGAAGCCGCTGTGTGCGGACTGCCAATATGACCGTTGTGGGTTACGGAATATAGTGGATTGCTAATCTAGTCAACATGGAGAAAGGATAAAATGTAATCGTTGAATTTCTAGTCAACAATATGCGTGAAAGCCTGCTCTGTTTGATTTTTTTGCTCTCTCCCAGCTCAAACTCCAGGTTCCCAATCACTTCTGATGCACTTTAGCAATTCCCGCATCAACACCGGCGAATGTAATTCCACGCAGTCATCTCAGTCAGAATGAAGCTGGAATTTCTGCCGGAGTCTCTCGGCTCCTGCGTCGTCGGCTACAACAGGCTGTTAATGCGCTGGGCTGCCGCATTACCGGCTTAATTAATTAGAACGAGCCGCTTTGGGGAATCTGTGGGAGCGCTAGGGATTGAGTGCCGGATGAGCAGGTCCCACTGGAGCCTGTTGAGTCCCTATGGAATGAGGAAGCTAGCGAGGCCCAGCAGGGTTCTCGAGAGATGCCCAATTTTAGAGTAGTGGCTGGGAATGAAATTTCTCAGGCTCTAATCGGCTCCGACTGCTCAGTTAAGCAATCATTTTTGGCGATGAAATTAATGATGCGCGAAAGCGTTCTTCGTCTTTGGCCCTGTTCTGCTCAGCTGTGACTTCGCAGCTTGTCTGTCTCAGTTTGGTTCTCAGTCTGATTTGAGTCGCTTTTTATCGTCTTTTGGCTAAAACTGCTTGTCTCTAGCGTTCGAAAAATGCGTTCGGTTTTGCATCTGATCCCATGGTCGATCTGCTTGATGGTTAAAGCTGCTCCAAATCAATGCGACAGTCGACCTGCAGCCAGCGAAGAGGCACATGCGTACACAGGCACTCACAGTGTACAGCAGCCCTAATTTTCTACCTAAGTTACCAATGAGCAACTCTGCCCCACCCCTATCCATCCCCGACTCTGAGTAGTGAAACAGTTTGACTTCTCGCCGACTTGTATGGGTTCGATTCTCCGCTCGCGTGCTCGGCCGCATTAAATTTGGGTTCGAGCGCAGGAACTGGCCTGAGGCTGGTTGCAAGTTCACTGTCTTGACAATGAGAATGTCGAGGCCGCTGTGCACCCTGTATGCGATGTAGGCTCGGCATAACTGCATCCTCACTCACAGCGGGTAAACTGTCTTAATTTTAATGCGCAGCAAAAACTCCGCGACTTAACTCGCTACAATATCCCATCTATCTATTCCGTCTATCGGTCTATCGTAGCTACTTTTGATCCCCCAGGTCTCCCAAGCCCGTTTTCACCCAGACCGGAAGCGGGTTCGGCAATGGCATCGAAAATTTTTTGCCAGCATCCCATTTCGCTCGTCCATATTTCTCTCCGTTTTCTTCCTTTAAGCTTCCGGAATCCCCAGCCTTCAAATCTAGTCTCTTCTTAGCCTGAATTTGTTGGGAATTTTATACCCTCAAAAGCGGCGCCTTCATTTTCGGGTTGCTCCTGTGCGCATTTCCCGATAAGCAGCCGTGTGACATTGGCAGGCTGTGACGGCCGGTAGAATGGTGCGCACTTGCGTCTCTGTGCCTCGCGGCTGTCGGAATTCCGCTGCACTTTTATCTCGGTTTGATGTGGAATCAAGCAGTCCGGTTTCTCCAGGGACAGAGAGGGACATTGCTGCCCTGCTTGCCGCCTCAGCACAGCCACTTCTATATGGCATTTGGAGCTGATTGCGACTTGATTTTTATTTGCCTACAGGCTGGCTCGGCTGGTAGTGTCTCTGTAATGCTGCTCTACCAGTCCGCTCTTCTATGCGTATCGGTTATATCTTCTGTCTCTCATGTCTCAATCAATTTGCTCTTGTATCTATACTAGGCCGCTCTTTTATCCCAGTTATAGTCTCAATCGCTTATATTTCAACGAATTTGTTGCTAAGTACTACTCTTCAATAGTGTCTCTGCAATCTCAATGAGCCTTCAGCCCAGTCTTGCAGGTATTCTACAATATCAGCCTGTCATTTCGTCTGTCCAAGCAGTCCGGCCTTGGGAGAAAATTTGACTAGAAAAAGGAAACTCTTGCAGCTTCAGCTGGGCCGTGTTGGGTGATGAAAAAATTGAGCAGCATATTGACTGACATCGCCTCGGTCGGCGCAGAGAGAGGAGGGAGGCAGGAAGCTTTTATACGTGACTTTCCTGCGATTCGAGCCCGCAATTCCGCCTGCAATTTCGTGCAGAGCCATGCGACTTCTGCCTGTCAGGAGCGGCACAATGAGGGAGGGGCGAGGCAGAAATTTCTGTTCGACACGACACGAGCTTTTAATTTTGTGTTGTCGAAATGCCTTTGTGTTTTCTGCGTCCGCCCGAGGGAGGCCGTCTTAATTAATACCCTCTTTTTACCTGCCATGGCTAGTCTTTGTTTTCGCCGCCGCCCCCGCTTTGCGGCTGATCGGGTGTGAGGCCTCTGAATCCTAATGATGCTCTGTGACAGGGGAACGCCTTGAGCAGTATTCGAGAATCTTCCTGTTTGAAATCATTTCCTAGTAGAACGGCAGTTTTGTTTGTTTTGCTTGCTGTTAGGTTGAAAAGGTTGAATGGCGAAAGCCATTAGGTAGTTTCAGTCGGGTAGAATACTCGAGGGTGGGATTCTTGTGAATTGGATAGTTTTAGTTGGGTAGGATAGGTGGGATTTTTGTGAGTTGGATACGATAAGTGGGATTTTTGTGAGTTGGGTACGATAAGTGGGATTTTTGTGAGTTGGGTACGATAGGTTGGATTTTTGTGAGTTGGGTAGGATAGGTGGGTAGGATAGGTCGGATTCTTGTGAGTTGGGTACGATAAGTGGGATTTTTTTGAGTTGGGTAGGATAGGTGGGTAGGATAGGTCGGATTATTGTGAGTTGGGTACGATAAGTGGGATTTTTGTGAGTTAGGTAGGATAGGTGGGTAGGATAGGTCGGATTCTTGTGAGTTGGGTAGGATAGGTGGGATTCTTGTGAGTTGAGTAGGATAGGTGGGATTCTTGTGAGTTGGGTAGGATAGGTGGGATTCTTGTGAGTTGGGTAGGATAGGTGGGATTCTTGTGAGTTGGGTAGGATAGGTGGGATTCTTGTGAGTTGGGTAGGATAGGTGGGATTCTTGTGAGTTGGGTAGGATAGGTGGGATTCTTGTGAGTTGGGTAGTTTCAGTTGGGTAGGATAGGTGGGCTTCTTGTGAGTTGGGTAGTTTCAGTTGGGTCAATTTCACGTTGATTATTTTGTCGAGTTTCAGACACCTGTTCGTATTTATTTAGCAGCTATATCTATTTTTGAGGTAGGAAGTTTTTAGCAACTATAGTCGGTACACGCGCACCTGTTTCAATATAAGCAAGCAAATCCTGCTTTGCAGCCACGCAGTTGCTCTGCAATTCTTGCCCAGCTTTCTGCTCTGAGCGCGGACAAACGGGTCATTGCGTGGCCCCGCCTGCT
Organism: Macrostomum lignano; assembly: GCA_002269645.1. Taxonomy (NCBI): domain Eukaryota; kingdom Metazoa; phylum Platyhelminthes; family Macrostomidae; genus Macrostomum; species Macrostomum lignano. Next base: position 8,202 of record NIVC01002440.1, on the reverse strand, counting down.
TGAGCAGAGGCTGTGTTCCGGCATAGAGTTGTAGCAGCCTTTGCTCCTCTCAGAGCATGGGATTCTGTGCACCTGGGCTCGTCTCTTACACGTGAATCCCGTCTGTCCCAACTCCTAATTCCTACTCAACTTTTCGTCAGCTAGATCAAATAGAGAAGGAAATGCAGTTGCTGCTGCAAGCACTTGGCCAGGTGAACTATCAAAATTGTATTGACAAGTTGGGCATCGCCTCAGATTTTCAGAGTTCAAACACCTATGCTAAATTTTGTACTAAAAATGTCTGAGCTGATTGCACGACCAGATTTCGTTGGCGCGACCCATATTTGCTACTGTAGCAGTCGGCCTATAAAATCCCTAGTTGAAGCTGATAAACTTGTTAATGAAGGCTCGAGGATTTCATTCGTCTGCCTTGCTAGTGGGCCGCTCGTGTTGTGAAATTGGATATACATTTTTATGGAAAATTTTCACTTCTCACACTACTCTCAGTAGAGAACATGGCGTAATGCAAGTATAAAAACACTGGAGAACGGCTTGGCCTTTTAACTACAGTCTGCCTGTGGCGGCTTCTATTTGCTTCGGTGACAACTGGCGAACTAAATCGGGTGTGCGGCGGCTGCATTGTTTTTGTCCGAAATTCCAGTCCGAAATTGCTTTTGTCCATAGTAGCAGCGGCATCAGTAGTTTCTGATTGCCCTTCCCCGTTCATCCCTCTCCGCAGACCGGCGTTCCTCCTGTGTCTCAATAATTAATCTTAGTCTTGCGTCCTCGCTGGCCCGGCAGTGATGACCCACCGAGCACTTCTTGGCCCAGTCCAGCTGGCTACGCACTTATCTCTCTAAGGTCTGTCTGTTTATGTCCGGAATTCTGCTGAGTATTTATGCCTGGCCTATATGCCTAGTACTACAGTGCCATGATTTTATGCCGCTGCAATGGGGCCGACTGAAATTGCTAATTTTATACTTTCGGCGCGCTATCGCAGCGCTGCTGGCCGGCCGCGCAATGTGAAAGAAGAGGAAATGAAAAAATGAACGCTGCGGATGTTGAACTGAGAGACGAGAGAGTCTCGGGTTGATGAAAAATTGCAGAATTTTATAATCTTCATCTGCAGAATCCCCAACTGCAATTAGTTTTGCTTCGCTGCCAGCAGATGCCTCGGTATGGAGACTGATCCCCCCCGCCTTTTCCTGCCTCCCCTGGGGGCATAAATCAACAACACCCAATAAGCAGGAGAAAGCTACGCCTTGTGTTTTTCTGTTCGGGCCGATTTGACTAATAGTAAATTATCATTAGGCTGGTCATGTGGCCGAGAATTCTGTTTTTGTTGCCACAACAAGCTCAAAATGTATCCAGCCGTGCCACTAGTTGCGTCGAAATGAGAAGTCTAGTGCTCCTTGAAACAGGCGAAATGTACTCTTACCACCATCTGCAGAGGGCGTGACTTTGTGAAGATCTTGGTGTTCGTGCTTCGGAGTTTTTCTCCCTAAGACTACTTGAAGATCCGCACTTTTCCTGTGTTTTTCCTGTGGCAAGGCAGGTAGAACGTCACGCCATTCACGATCTGGAGCCACTGCGTAAACTATTTATATTTCGATCTCGGCTCTGCCTTTGTCGCTGGCGCCCAACCTCCGATCTGTAAATTGCACTTTGTAAATCATTCTGCCCATGGCGGATAAAAGAAAGGAATAATGGATGAACTGTCTGTGCTCCCCTGATCTCGGTTCGGTGCAGTGCTGATGTACTTGATACTGCTGGCCGCTGAGGATGAAGATACCAGACTCTTCTTGGCCTGGCCTGTCATCGCCAATCTGGGAGACTTCGGGCCGCAACTTACCGATTCTTTGAAGGCACTGACGGGCGATACGGCCGATAGTGCAGCTGTACTTTTGTGCCATTCCTCCTGTTAACTTCGGTCTGTGTTCTTTCGGGATTGCGATTGGCTTGGGATTGACAAAGCGAAGCCGTTAGTGAATAATGGGCGTCAGTTGTTGGGCAATAAATTTCCAGCCGTTCTCATCAATTATCTGTTCTGCTCTGCGGGTTGCGGCCTCGGCCCGAAAATTGAAAAAAAGATCTTATAAACTAATGGCTTTTATTAGAATTGGGCAGAAAAAACCTTTTAAAATTTTCCTATTCCTTCACTCTTTTAAAGCTCTTCCCGTCCTCTTAGCAGCCGCATCAATTGGCGCTGAGCGGATTGTCGCAAAGCCTCTATTGTAGTTGCTGGCCCCGGTTTTTGGTTGCCTACCGTCAATTCGTTTGAGTGCCAGGCTGCTTGATGAGTCACATGATTTGATAGCTGAGTTGATAGTTGTACTTTATTTGTTAGAAAGTTTAGGCTTACTAGCGACTTATTTTTGGGTAACCTATCCGGGTAGCTTTGGGTGGATAATTCAGTACCTAATTACTGAAATGTTTAATCATGTTGAAATGTTGAAAGGTTAGCAGCTGATTTGGCAGGGTAATTTGAGTAGTTCTAGCGTGATATTCACGCGTGTGGATTAGGAATCGATGCTCGTATTTAGCGAACACTATTTCTGTTACAAGACGGGGAAGCCATTGCTAGCTGTTTGCTGAGGCGTGCTTTTTCATTGATTTATTTGCACAAACTAGTGCGTAAGATGAGCCCGGCCGCTTTGACGTGCACTGTTTCACGGCTCGTGAGTTAAGTTACTTTATGGCTTCTCCCTTGAACTGCATCGGAATTTCATACGCCCGCAAGCGCGTCGTCGTGTCAGACAGCCCTGGCCGTTACGTGCCTCAGCACTCTCCTCTGGAAGTCGCTCCTTTCTGGATCCGGTCACTGTGGCCCTCTGAGCACCCCGTGAGCAGTGTACTTCTCTGACACACCCACATACGTCCGCCGCTTCTCTAGTTCCCATCTCCCCTCTATTCCTTCTCAAATTTCTCCCTCTAGCCACCCGCGCCTCTCTGATCCCGAGATCCCCAGTGCTCCCCTCCACCCTCTCTCATCCCTGTGGACAGCGGGATCGATTGTGCGCTCTCTGAGCGGCCGGAGTGGGATTCGGGAATTGAGAGCGGCCTGGCTGCGTGGCTGGGCTGGAATTGGACTTCTCAGCGCCCGCGTGTGTATTTGCTCCTGGCTAGTCCCTCCGTGAGGACGGGGGGAGCGCAGTGGCGGGGCTTGATGAGCTCTTGGCTCAGTCTAGCCAAAGACCCTTGGCTGACTCATACGCGTCATTCGCGACCTTTGAAGCCGATCTGGCAATGCTAGGAGTATGCATCTCTGCAGGCTAAGGCTCTGCTTGCCTTATTGATTGACCACGGTACTGATCAGATTTTCAATCGGGCGGGTTGATCTCTGCATCTGCTGGATCTGCTAATCCAGCTTCATCCAACCTGAACTGCTCTTTTAATCCGCAACCTCGAGTAGCCTGCTTTGCTGTTCGAGCTCTGGAGCGTGTCCCCCCCCTCCGGCTTCCGTTTCTCCCGCCTCTGCGCCTTGTATGTGAGCTCAGCTCAGCTAGCAGGGGTGCGCGAGCTTTTTTTCGTCTCAAAACGGCGAGAGAACCGAGACAAAAACTGTTGCCTCCATCGCTGCAGGTTGTTTCTCCTCTACTGCTGCTGCAGCCTGAAGGGCTTAGCGTGCGCGCCGCGGCCCAATGATAGTCGCCCAGGCCGCACAGCCCAGGGGAGACGGGCTGGGCGCTGGGATAAAATTGTCCTTCCTGCGCCTTCTCTCCCGGCCGGGTTTTGCCTCTCCGCATCCGCAGTGCCGCCCCACCCGCACAGGCCTTCCCGTCTGGCCGAGCAAATCCCCGGCAAAGCAGCACCAAGGAGCAGGGCGAAAATCTCACAGCCCAGCCCGCTCCTCCCATTCCGGCTGCCTGTTCGTGTCTTCTCCCCTGCTCCCATCTGCTGCGAGCTCATCTTCCCAGTCAGTTGTCTGCTCCACCGCTTTCTGGCTCGGAGTTCGCGTGACAGTCGAGGCTCCACTGGGAGGCTGTTTTGTCAGAGGGAGTCGCTGGGGCTCGCACGAACGCAAACACTGGGACAGGCCGACTGGCATAGCTGCTCAAATTCGACTCACATCGTCTGTCTGCGCCGAGAATGCCTCATGCCTAGAGCTCGGCAAACTGCTCTGCTGACACTTTTCAAATTAAGAAAGGCTCCTGAGCGAAGCTTTGAGCAGCAATGCTCAGACCGAGTGCTCAGTCGTGCCCGACGAATCGCCAGCATCACCGAGTTCGCTCCATCACCAGTGGCTGCCTGACCAGCTCATCCTCGTCATCCTTTTCTGAGGCGCATTCTCCGTCTCCCCTGGTAACCGGCGCCTCGATGCCGGCCCGGTTGCGTCATCGGCGAGCGATAGCCACCGCTGCTGCTGCCGCCGCTGGCAGCCACTCGGGCTCCGGCAGCTCAATTTCGCACGTCATTCTGCGGCGAAAGCCGCTGCTGAAAATGCCGCGGCCAAGGAGCTGCACTCTGGTATGAATGAGCCTCCAGTTGCCGTACTGTAGCCTAGAGTTAGGGGCTGTAATGGGCTGCACTTTTATGCAATCTTTGCGACTCTTACAGCCTCTTACAGTGCATGACTCAATCTATGTATGACTTGTGGCCTCTAAAAATATTTACTGTGTGGCTCTTTGACTTTAACATCTGGCAGCTGATGTGAATTTGACTCGGCAAGCTTCTGTGACTCAAACTGAGAAACTGACAGTCTCAACGTGACTCTGACAGCCTCCATGCGAATTTTACAGTATTTGTGACCCTGACAGCCTGTCCGACTCTGCCTGTCTCTGTTTGACTCTGCCAGTCTCTGTGTGACTCTACCAGCCTCTGTGTGACTGCCAGCTTCTGTGTGACTGCCAGCCTCTGTGTGACTCTGCCAGCCTCTGTGTGACTCTGCCAGCCTCTGTGTGACTCTGCCAGCCTCTGTGTGACTCTGCCAGCCTCTGTGTGACTGCCAGCCTCTGTGTGACTCTGCCAGCCTCTGTGTGACTACTAGCCTCTGTGTGACTACTAGCCTCTGTGTCACTCGGCCAGCCTCTGTGTGACTACTAGCCTCTGTGTGACTGCCAGCCTCTGTGTGACTGCCAGCCTCTGTGACTCTGCCAACGGTTGTGACTGTCAGCCTCTGTATGACTGCCATCTGGTGTGACTGTCGGCCTCTGTTACTCTTGACTGTCATCCAATTGTCTTTGCATTTCTCACAACTCTGTCGCCCTGTGCACAGCAGCTCTGTTTCAATCTACAGCTGGCTCTATTTCGGCAGCCGCTCCATATCCCTGACAGGGTTGGTAAAATCCCTCAGAACTGAATAATTGCCGCCATTTTGAAAGTCCAGCCCGCTTTGCTTGCTTCTAAAGAGAATAGTGGCTGAGCGCTTTTGGAATAAATGCTTCTGTACAAATTTGGAGCGGCAATTTTGTCAGCAATTTCTCTCTTGAAAAGTTCAATAGCAAATTTGAAGCTGCCGAGTTGTGCTTTCATTTCTGCTGCTGCGCCGGCAGACAGAAGGCCAGGAAATTAGCCGTCGGCAGATAAAAAGTCATCAAAGAAATTAGGGGAGGGGGGTGAGCTCTCCACAGCCCCGATTCCACATCCCCTTATTTCTCAACTGACGTCTGGCGCTTCTGACCAGCTCTCAATTTGCATAAATTCTCCTTCCCATCTCTGCCTCAACTGTGCTCATTGAGTTGCGCTGTCTGCAGCTCTGCCCCTCCGTCTGCTCCCCCTCCCCCCCCCCCGGCCAGCCAGTTCGCAGCGGTTAGGAATTTTAAAGTTTCTTGACAGTATTCTCCTTTTTAGTTAATCTTGGGGCAAAAGCAACACGGCTTATTGCCTGGATTCGCACAGGAGTGCGTTCGGCGCACTTCAGTTCAGCGGGGAGCGAGGCGGCACGGGACGGGCTGGCTGCAACAATAAACACTGCCGTGTTAGCAGCTCCACTGCCGTGCACTTTTCTCTGCTCTGCCACTCTGGCTCCCTCTTGGCTCGCCCTGCCACCCCTTCTTACTCTGCGCCACGGACTCAGAGCTGCCCCGACCTCACTGTGGAGTACCAGAGAGTGGACTGACCCTCAGTGTAGAGAGGGTGGGAGTGCAGCAAGGAGAGAGAGAGAGGCGGAGAAAGTCCCGTGCTCAGCTAAGTACTATAGTAGCTGCAGCTACAGTCGCCTGTCTGCAGGGCTTTGGCTTCCGAATTTCTGCAATAAAAGCGTGAGCAGAACAATCGAAAGCTTTGCCGACTCTCCGAGGTGGATTAGTGATAGAAGCTTGAGGAGGCCGGCTGCGGGTGTGCAGTGAGAAAGGAGTTGAGAAGTGCTCAGACCGAGCTGGCGGCATGACTGATGGACAGCCCCATCGCTGAGGACGATGACTATGTCTTTGCCAGCAGCCGCTCCTCTCCCGGCGGGCTGCTCAGCCTGCGACTGGCTCAGCAACAGGCCACTCAGCAGCCAGCGCCTCCGCTGTCCCCGCAGTTTCTTTTGCTGACACGGCCGAACTCCCTGCTGTACAGGCGGCGACGGCATCCGGTAATTTTGATGACAACGTCTGAAACTGCGGCAGATCAGCTGATCCTAGCTTGGCTGCACTGCCGGTGATCTGGCTTCCTTTGGTGTCTGTCTGTCTGTCTTATTGTCTGTCTGTGTCTGTCCGTGTCTTTCTGTCTGTCTGTCTGTCTGTCTGTCTGTCTGTCTGTCTGTCTGTCTGTCTTCCCATCCATCTCCGCCAGTCTCCGATGAAAGTCAGCCGCCATCCGTCACCCATCTTACATGCACCAGTGCACCCACATGCGGGCTGTGCACCGCCTGACCCGCAATGTCCGCCACCCACCCCAATGCGATTCGATTCCATAAACTGCCATGCTTCCCATCAAATTCCTGTTCGGCCCGCTCCCCTCTCTGACCCCTGGCCCCGCCAGCTCTCAAACTTCTACTTCTTTCAGTTATTGAAAATCTTTTTGGCTCATTGCAGCCTCGGCATGGCTCCGGGGTGGCGGTTGGGGCTGAATGAATGAACTGGATGGGGCCGGCATGCTGCGGCGGCACCTGCTGCCGAAATGCGGGCGCAGAGGCTGAGGCAGTGAGGGGAGAACTGAACGCAGTATGCTTTGAATTCCAAGGAATGTAAAGCTTCTGCTTGCCCGCTTCCTGGTGTCTGTCTGCCCGCCTGCCCCTCCTCTCCAGTTCCTCTTGACCTTGCGGAGGCGCTGCATAGATGCAGACTACGACGCATTCGTTCGGTTGCTGGGGCTTAGGGAGGCCCGAATGAACTCGCACCCTTCCCCTTTTTTGTTCGCCCGTCTCGATCTGGCGTTGTTCAAATTTTGCAGTCTATTAAATTCCGCGTCTGCGACTATTTAGGAGGAATGCCTGTGTCATTTTCTCTTGTCTGCCAGCCAGTCTGCGACTCTGATCTGTGCTGGGAACGGTGCACTGCGGCGTTTAAGCGCTTGTTTGTGTGCCGTCTGAGCGTTCTGTGCTTAGGGTAGGGTCATCTGACACTACCTGTAGAACTAGAGTGCAGAGCTGTGGGGAGGTCATCTGACACTACCTGTAGAACTAGAGTGCAGAGCTGTGGGCAGGTCATCTGACACTACCTGTAGAACTAGAGTGCAGAGCTGTGGGGAGGTCATCTGACACTACCTGTAGAACTAGAGTGCAGAGCTGTGGGGAGGTCACCTGACACTACCTGTAGAACTAGAGTGCAGAGCTGTGGGGAGGTCACCTGACACTACCTGTAGAACTAGAGTGCAGAGCTGTGGGGAGGTCATCTGACACTACCTGTAGAACTAGAGTGCAGAGCTGTGGGGAGGTCATCTGACACTACCTGTAGAACTAGAGTGCAGAGCTGTGGGGAGGTCATCTGACACTACCTGTAGAACTAGAGTGCAGAGCTGTGGGGAGGTCACCTGACACTACCTGTAGAACTAGAGTGCAGAGCTGTGGGGAGGTCACCTGACACTACCTGTAGAACTAGAGTGCAGAGCTGTGGGAGGTCATCTGACACTACCTGTAGAACTAGAGTGCAGAGCTGTGGGGAGGTCATCTGACACTACCTGTAGAACTAGAGTGCAGAGCTGTGGGAGGTCATCTGACACTACCTGTAGAACTAGAGTGCAGAGCTGTGGGGAGATCATCTGAAACTACCTGTAGAACTAGAGTGCAGAGCTGTGGGGAGGTCACCTGACACTACCTGTAGAACTAGAGTGCAGAGCTGTGGGGAGGTCATCTGACAC